>JAODOY010000001.1:870800-883664 GCA_025399855.1 Forbesichthys papilliferus | reverse complement strand
AAATAAACACCAGCATTGACGTGTCGCATCACTGTCCAGTCCTATTATTTAGTTTACAGCGTAGAACTAGTTACTCTTAGTTACTCTTTAAGCAATGTGCACCAGGTGACTAGTCCTAGACCAAACACACTGACAAAGGAAACATGGAGAGACAAAGCTATTGTGTGCTTTAGTGTCAACAGTGGTGCACATATAATGGAGACATGGTTCATGGGCACACAAAAACAAAACATAAAGACAATAAAAGTAACAAGATTGTTTGTGGCAAATATATTTCTTAGATAAAACCCTGCATGAGGTTAATATGATCGTTTCATTGGTTTCTAACCAATCTCACTCACACGCTTTCAACATGCAAGGTAACAAAACCAAAAATACTCAAATAAAAAACATGAAAGAAACCAATGGGCATATTTTCTAGATCCACTGTCACTTAGTAGCAGTAACTGTTAAGCAGCGAGAAACAATAGTCCGCCACTTTGTAAAACATCTAAAAAAAACGTTTGGGGGGGGGGGGGGGATTTCTCCAGGTAGAGATGTTGCATGTAAGTCTGTTCATTTATGCAGAATACAGTCAGACAGTGTGATTGTCTCTTGGTAAGGAGGATGTACAGTCAAACAATTTTACAGCGTTACGGACATGGGGCAAGGGATCCTGCTAGATAAAAGGGATATTACTGAGTTTGTTGTCGCCATTTTCCTAAGCTATAAGGCTACTGCAGTTGCTACAAAGTTGAGTTGGTGAAGGCTTCTCACTCTCTGGGACACTTGTTCCAGTCCAGTCAAGCTCCATCAAACGTAGCTTCCACTACTCTGCGGACGATGCAACACACCGGATTAACCGCTTCAACGTGCTGGGGTGTTTCTTTTTTTTGCATGTGACAGGACAGGAGGGACCACATGAGCGGTTCAGATTGTGCATTATACTTTTCATAGGGAAGAGAGACATGAACAGAGTTCCAGTTCCAGCACACATACACACAAAGTCAACGAGTCCAGTCTCGAGCTCCATCCATACAGGCCAAGGCTACGCCTCCCCCTGCAGACGATTTGACCCTGTAAATGGGTCACGGTGTACTTCGAAAGGTCAGAGATGAAAGGTCAATTTCACCCCCTCCTCCCAAATAAAACATTAAAAAACACCAAAAGATTGTGGATATTTTGGGGTTGTAAACAAGTTAATGGGGTGCGGTAGGGTGGTTGGTCCCTGTAAACATAAAATTGGGGTATATTTTAGGAGCGTTTGTTACATAGGAGGTGCTTTATAGATTGTTTGCCAGAGACAAGGTTTCAGGGGCAGATTCAACTCATCTGCAATCACACTAGTCCGGTCTGAAGATGGGGATCTTGGGTAGGAACTCTATTAGGATAACCTGGAAGTTAACATAAATAGGAAAAACAACAAGTCAATTGGTTTTGAGAATGAAAACTGCAATTGAAATGACCTACAGTCGAGTACAGTACAAGAGAAACGTACATATTCCATCATGTTGTTGGTTTCGCACTTCCTTTTGCTCAGCCTCCAATGCAGACACAACTACAACAGAGATGGTTCTAGTTTAAATACAACTGTATTTTAGCTCTCTCCCCTCCCCAGGTCTGCACATATGCAGACCTGTTTTTTTTGCCTGCTCACCTTATGGTAGAGTCTGCCGTTTTCCCACTCCAGTAGCTTTTCTAAGGACCTCCTTGTCTGTAAAGGAGAGAGAACATTTCCTTTACCTACCAACACAACATATAAATAGAGCTAGAAACTGCTTGGCTTAGTGGAACTGTGCAGTTTCAGTCATGACTGTGTTGTTTGTGGGTACGCAGCAAGATGTGCAAAAATAGAATCAGAAAAATGAGAGCCATACTGCCAGATACATTGATTATATAGAAGACACTGGCCCTTAAAAGGTGGTGTCAGGAATGCTGGAGAAACATTGTTAATATTTCAACTCAATCAAAACAATGGCCCAATCTCAACGTCCACCCTCACAGTCTCACAGACGTTGCACGTTCCCACTAAATCCATGAGTGTTTATGGGCTGTCTCAAGCACATAGGCTACTTCTGCAGACATGAACAGCAAGTACTCGTCCGCATCTGCAGTAGAAGACAGGCTATGACCTTCCAGGGCCTTCATCCGGTTTCCATTGCAATTTTGCTATAGAAACCTTATACATTTTTAGTTGTTTTAAAACTACCAAAAACGTTACAGAAATAATGATGTAATTGATTTATATTAAAATAGACAACACTATTCAATACTCTCCCATGGCTTAGTGGATATGTTCTCCGCTTTGTCATTTTTCATTTATGAAATTGTATTATCGAAAACGGCTTGAATCAAACTCAAACCTTATTTTAAAGTAGTTACACGAGTTGTAAAGGGCTGTAATGTAATACCCATCAATATGCCTATTTGCTTATGTAGTAATGATAGAACACTTGAAACTAGAGATTAAGTTAGAGAAACGCTGTGCTAAGCTAATTATTTTACACTTTGCTTAGATTATTCATCAAACATATCTGTGCATTTCTGCTTACTTATGCTGTTTTGCTGTTTTCAATAGCATAGGGTACTCCCTCGGAAGCTCTGGCCCACAAATTGGAAACTCACTGCCAAGATTGTGCTAGTGTTGTGTGTTGCGCCTTTCAGAGCCAGGGCTGTGTACAAACACTGGTATCATTTTGTAGCGGGTAGCTAGCAGACGGTGAGCAGTAGAATTTTATCATTGTCATCATCTTACAAATCTCTGACACCACCTTTTGAAGAATCCTGAATAGAACTTAATTGGAGAGGTCCGTAATAATGATGGCACACATTTATCAACATCTGTGTGTATGTCCCACCCTCTTGCTGAGGCAGATGATGGGCCACAGGCTGAAGCCTAGCGTGCAGCAGCAACAGAGGCAGCCACACAGCAGCCAGCGTACATTTACTGGTAGCGTCTTCCTAAGGCAGCTGTTCACACGGCTGATGCTAGCCTTGAATTCCTCTGGTGCCACCTAGTGTACAACATAGGGTACACAGCGGCATTATCAAAACGGGCATCGCAAACATTTGATTACATTTGCTTATATTACTGCACAGTCTTTTGACGCAAGAGCGGCGTATGAGATGTTGTACCAGTTTAGAATTAGCTATAAGTAGAAGCTGAATCAGCTTTTTGGAAAATAGGTGTTTCTAATACAATGATGTATTTCTAAAGACAAGAATACATCAATATATAAACTAGGGCTGTGCATCGATTAAAGAAAATTACCGAATGAATGGTGCAAATTGCTGTAATTTATCATGATTAATCACACTTTTTTGTTGCTTTTTGTTCTTTTATGGACAGGACAGTAAAGAGGCAGGAAGCAAATGGGAGAGAGATCTGGGAAGGATCGGGAAAATACATCAGGCCAGATTCAAACCCAAGCCCATATGGTCATAGAGCTAGGCTTGCTTGTGCCACTGCTCCAGCCTGAAAATAGCCTAGTAGTTGTTTGCTGCTCTGCTATATTAATGCTTAAAATATCATACAGACACATTTTAAATCACCAACAATTTGGAAAACTAAAGAGGAGACCACTTATAGCTTAATTATAAAGATAATGGGAATAGATACACAATGCAAACAGGGGTTAACATCTGCTGCAGGTATTTAGGGAGAGAGCTGGGGTATCTGTGACGTCGTCACATAGAGCGACGTGAGATAGAAAAGTCTGCACATGAAACGGCAATAATTATTTATCCATTTTTGTGGATGGTGTGGCTGAAGCCAACTAGTGTAGCAGGAGACCGAAAGGAGAGATAGTTCAATCAATGTTAGTGGGAGAGGTTTTTATGGGACTGGCAACTTAATAAACGTTACCATGGTTTGGATCAGAAGTATGGAAAGTAACACACAGAGTCGAGACCACATTCACGATGGCAGACGGGCGGCACAGAGAGACAGAACTGATTACATCATGGGTTAGACTCCCACCAAACACCTGGGTTGGAGTCCTGGTGGGTTAAAATCCCACCAAACGCCTGGGTTGGCATCCTGGTGGGTTAGAGTCCCACCAAACTCCAATACAATAATGGTGTTTTTATTTATTTATTTTTTTCATGGCTTTTACCTAGTTTTTAACTGTTTCTTATTTTTTTTGTTCAATTGCATTTGTTTTCTTTCAAATGTTTTTAACTGTAAAGCACGTTGAGTTGCACATTTTGTAAGAAAGGTGCTATACAAATAGTTTATTAATATTATTATTAACATTCTATCCTGTAACCTTGCTAGTTGCATCAACAATACCTGGCTATATTGTAGGCCTACACACTGTACAACTGCCGCTTAGTCCAAAGTGCCATCAGGAAACTTTATATGAAAACTTTCCTTGAAAAACTCTACCTTTGTCATGCATGATCTGACTGACATCTGGCTCAGTAAGCACGCTCATTCGTCACAACAGGAAGTAAATAAAAGGAGAGAAAAAAAGTGCTCCGTCAATTGAGTTAATATTTTTTGAACGCGGTAACGCTCCCAGCCCTAATATAAACTATTGATGATATAGACATGTATCACTGTTTTCACGGTTCCCACAACCATGCAAACAGCACCAATATGCAGGGGGAATAAATTTTGCCTTCCACTGACTTTATATTGCGTGAAAGTCCTTCTTCACTTTAGTCTGATAACAAAAACCTAAAACATGCCTAAATGTTGACTTGTGCCAGGATGCAATAAAAAAAATAGGTACATGACCCAGAACCCAATTTTAATAAGCTGTTGAACCAAAATGATTAGCCTTTAATAAGAAAAAAGTGGCTATTTCTACATCTGCAGAAAGAAAGGAAAAACAATATGATCCTGTCAAATATGTCTACAGGTGGCAACTGGTTGACATAGGGTGCTAAAATAATTCAGTGACATAGTGAAATAGATCAGGTTTATGCTTTGTAAAGCAATTCAGCATAATGTGGTGCCAATCGTATTCCCCTCAGCATAGTATGACATATTGCCTGTATCCACTTTTGTCTCATTAAAGGCTCAAATTTTCAGTTAACAGCTTATTAAAAACAAAACATTATACAGTTCCATTGTTGGCAGTACATCCCGTCACTCAACAGTTTTTACGGCATGTTTCAGTGTGTTGTCATCAGACAAAAGTGACAAGAAGGTGCCTTCACATAATACAAAGTCAACTTAAGGAAAAAATACTTTTGACCTCAATCATGGCACAGGCGCCAAAAATGTTACATTAAAATAGAGATACATTAAAACACGGTTTCCATTCCAGTCTTGAAAATATAGTAAAATAAAACACACACACACCTTTCCTGTTAGCGCAGAAGGAAACTCAGACTCAAATTTGTTACTGAGTCCAAACCTGGGGAAAAGGGATAGGGGGGGTAGGTATAAAAAAAAAAAGTAAGACTGTTAGATGTTAGACTATAAGCATACAGTTAGTTCAACTTTAAAATGTATATCTATTGTTTAGTTAAATATTGCGCATACAAGTTGAGTCAGATGTATGGGTAGAAATTGAATATTTAATCTTAAATAGTTTGGTGCCGTACGCCACTTGGTACTTTACGTATAGGTTTGTTGCTGTTTGTTTATCTTTCGGTTATTATACCGGTACTAATGCACAACCTCCCCAAGAAAAAAAATAATTATACTGTACGTAATTCAGATACAGACACATAATACAACAGGTTTTGGGGTTTGAGAGTTAATCGAGGCTATAATAATTTACACAAACACGGCCTTGTGCGTCAGCCGACGTCGGCTAAAGTTAGCATCTCTGCTTCGCCAACACAGGACGCTAACAAACGGATAGCCGTTAAGCTTGATGCTAGCTAGGTCACCAGCCTGAGCGAACATGAGGACGTTCTCCATCGAAAACACGAATATAGGTGCCGCTTGAAGTCCAACCAGTGTCTTACACAGTGACGTGGCCGGATCCTCGCACCACCACCGGGTCCGGAGCGTACTTTAGGAGCTGTTCCTCCGCGGCCCTGTCCTCGTCTTCCTCTTCCTCCTCCTCCTCTTCGTAGATCTCATCAAAGTCCTCCATCATGGCACGGCTCGGCCTCGCGCTTTCCGGTATAAGCGCCGGGAGAGACACGATGCCGACGGACAGTGAACGTCTACCAAGAACCGAGTATATTAAAACAACAATAGTAAAGTGTAAACAACAAATAAAACCTTCGTCCCAGTCGTGTCGGTTCACATCGTTCTGTAGGCTACAAAACAAAACATCAACATCCGCCGCAGTGCCAACACGTCACCGGAAAGGGGACACGCGTAATTGCGTCACGGCCACGTTTTTCTTACGGTACAACAGTATATTTCCATACAAATAAATCTGGCTCTATATATACTAACCTGTCCATACACGTCAAATTAAAAGCTTTAATTGTTGTCCATTTAACCCTTAATAAATGTAAGGCCTAAAATAAATAATAACCAGGAAACGCGGGGTTGTAAAATATGCCTGCGTCACAGGCTCGTAGTACTTGTATGGTAGAGACAGGAAACAAATGTTACAAAACTGGATGGCGAATCGGACTTAAGTTCCATCTACCGTACACGTACAAAGACGGCAGTTCACATTTATGGCTATACCGAAAGACCTAACTGACTAACTGTTACCGGTATCGTTTTATATTATATAAAGCTGTGGTCGTGCTCACATCAGGCTTAGACACAAAATTATGTTGAAAGGGCTAACTGATGCGGCTCCTGAGCCCACATGTGGCATTTTCGTCATTGTTTTAATGTCATGTTCTTTATTTGCCATCAAACACTGTTTCAGCCTGACCCAGTCTAAATTTAGTGTTGGTGCCACCGTTTTAGAAAATGGACATGTGCACAAGCTTTTCACGTACCCTTTCTATCACGAGACATTTGCCCAACTTCTTCTGAACATTGGACTTATGGTGCTCCTCTGTGGCAGTTTTGAGAAAAGCGTTGGTACCATTCGTTTCTTGTTTCTGTTTCAACTACTTTCGACATGCACCGGATTTTGGTATGCCTTTTTGGATCTTTTACAGATGGACACCTCACAAACCCCAGTTGAGGGGCTTGTCCCTATTACGCTCACCCTGGTAGCCGTGACCACAATGCACACTCGTGTGGCCAAAGGTTACCTCTTCGGTGTAAGTATACCGACCATGGTACTCCCGTGGCTGTTCCTCATAATTGTGACAATTGTCATTCCACACACCGTGCTCCCCTGCAACATGATTGCAATTCTAAATGGATGGGTATTTGGAAAAGGATGGGTTTCCCTTCTGGACATATCTGAGGCTAGGGCTTGTGTTCTGGAGAAGATGGTACCATTTAAACTATTGAGACGCATCAAGTTTGTTCAGTATATCCCTGCTTCCATGAAAGAGCGAAGAAAGACCATCCTGCCGCAAATCAAACCGACTCCGGGGTCTTATCCTGTCCAAGCCTATGCTCCATCGTCGAGTAGCAATGAGACCACCACAGCCGCAATGTATGAAGGCTGGCCAAACTCAACCGATGCTCTGTCTATTCCCATCTCTACTTTTAATGCACACGCACACGGCGACCCAAGCTTTGGCCAAAGTCGTGAATATGCAGCAGAGCACAGCTTCAGACACACCTGCCAACATGGTCACAGCCATGGACAGCTATAATTAATTGGTGCAATTCCCATTTCAGAGGATCATTGTTCTTTCATGTCAAATACTTTCCAATTTCAAGAACTGCCTTTGCCTCATCTAGTTGTGGTTTAGTATGTTAATGATTCTGTGAATGTTGGTTTTTCCAAGCTTACTTGGAGCTTGAGGTTGTATCAGCAGGTTCAACAGAAAATGTTAACAAAAACATACGTTTCAACTGAAGCCTTTATTCCAATAAATTCAAAAAGCAAAATGTGTATTCCTCCTGTATTTACTTTGATACAGTCTGCTAAATGAGGCAGGACGGTTTAGTGGTCTTTGGATCCCTGGCATACCCATTACCCAGCTGTGAGAAAAGTTTTCATGATGGCTGTTGACTGGTAATCTATCTTGTAAAGACATTCACCAAAATCAAAAAAAGTGTATCACTTGATATTAAATGACTGTGCCACAGTCAAAGAGATGTATAAATCCTTATTCTTCCCAGGCATCTCCGTATACAGTCTTCTTTGCTATAAATTGAGACAAAAAGTTTGTGAAAGACTTAAACATAAAAATGTCAGCAATGCTTTTCCATTCCCTAGCAATGTTGTAATAATGTAATTTGATTTGATTTAATACCTAAATAAATGAATGAAGTACTCACCCTCGTTCTTAGGGACATATCTTTCTGGTTCCCTTTCAGGTGAAGACTTGAGCATGGTCTCTGCCTTTTGGGTGAGTGTGACCTCATAGTTCTCTCTATTCTTGACTCGCAGGTCTTCGTACAGGATAGACTTCCTCCTGGACTCCTCCTCTTCATACAACGGGGCTGGTGGGAATGGGACAGAGCGAGAGAAGCACAGATCAGCTAGAGACCAACCCTGTCATTCTTCTTTTGTGTTGTAGTCCTCTTTTGGCATTGTTACTTTGGTATAATATTCACTATTTATTGCCTTCATACTTCAGTAATATGCACAAAATGTGGCAATTTCACTGCATTTGTTACACAGTGAATCAATATGTCTATAACACCATAAAAAGATGTTCCTCTCTCTTAGACTGAAAGCCAGTTTAATCCATCAGAATAAATAGAAAAAGGTTTAGAGTATTAAGAGTGCATACAGTGCCATCTCTTGGCCATAGTTAGTATGCAGTATAACAAAATACACATACAAGTAATTTCAGATTATAAAATGTAGGTCCAGCCAGACAAAATAAGTGTCTGATGTAGGGTGACACGCCCACTTAACAGAGCAGAACTGTTACACTTCTGCCCCCATAGAGATGCATTATGTTGCTCTATCTCTGTAGTCTAATGTGGGCCTACATGACTACCATGTGATAACACAAAACGACACAGGTCAGAGGTCATCCTAAATGGGGTAAAGGTTGCTTAAAAACAGTAAAATGATATAGCTCATACAGTCAAATATTCTAGAACATGAAATAATGTAATTCTATCAATAATAAAAAAAATATTTGTGGTTAACACCTAGACTGCATTATTTGTGGCTTTGTCAAAACCAAATATAACCATTGGGACAATCATTATTTTCCCCGTCATGGTGTTTACCCAATTACCTGGAGGGTTAATGTCATCTCTGCTTGTATGCATGGGCGGATCTGGAGTGTACTCATGTCCATAACCAAATGCACTGGTGGACATTTGGTTTTGTGACTCTGCAGTTCCAAACATGGTGTCAAACGTCTGGGTGTTTGGGTCACTCAGTTCTGACTGCGGAGCCTCTGAACTGAGAGAGAGAGAGAGAGAGAGAGAGAGAGAGAGGGGAATGAAAAGCAATGCATTGATTTCTGTAATGTGCAGTAATCTATAAATGAGCAAACCAGTGTGGCTAATAGTTCTGTTATAGTTTTGTTATAACAGTGCTATAACAGTTTTACTGACTGTTGAGTAAGCATGCCAGTCCGCTGCCTCAGGGCCTCTCCTAATGGAGAGTGTTCCAGTCTCTTAAACTTCTCCTGGCACGTTTTCATGTAGGACATCTTCCCAGCCAGATAGCCACAGAAGCCAGCAACTGAGAAATAAACATGGTGAAGAAACAGCATGGGCTGCTGTGCTGTCCATGCTGCACTACATATTAGCACAACCAGTTAACTTACAGGCCACTTTCGGCAGCGATCCAAACCTCGGAGATGCAGTCAGAGTTCCTATAGAATAAAAAAAGTGAATTCCACTATACTTGCATTTTTTGAATGATAAGCCAATGAAACGTGTCAGTCCAGTATTACGGCGTTACCTTTTGCAACAAGGGCTTGTGTGATAGCCATGCTGACCACAGAGAACGGCACAGCTGGAAAGAGCCAGAGCATCATTAGAAAAACACTAATGAGTCATGACTGATTGCTTGTCGTCATGGTTGTCAGTGCTATATTTGTTTTAGGGGGCACGTCTTGATTCGTGTACATAAATCACCTTGTGGCAAAAACCCGCATTACGAAAACATTGTTTTGCCCCATTTGTGAATAATATTTGGTTCTCTTTATCTATGTGCGTGAAATGGAGGAACTTACACCTGAACCAGAAGCTCTCTTGGTTGCATTCCTTAAAGACCCTCGTCTCGTCATCTGTGGGAATATATTCCATGCCCAGTGGCCCCTGCACGCATGCAAAACATATGACACGATTCATGGTCAGAGAACTACAGTACTAGTTACTGCAGAATTACAGTACTAGCCTAGTACGATTACGAATTCCTTACTGCAGACAAGCATTTGTGCCGTTTGACCAGGAGACTTGAGAGATCACATCTTAATAATTTACCACTTATACTTATCTTATCATAACAGTCTTTAGCTCATGCTAACGTCAGTTTCGTAGGTTACCTGTGATCCACCTTGCCTATTCTCCGATAAACCAGTGGAAATTGGTGACATGTTGATTATGCTGTCTTCAAATCATGTGAAATTAACATTTGTAGGACAATTTCCACGCAGCGTTCCCTAATGTTTGGTACAATGTCATTGCTTTATCCCTCACTTCACAGGAAGAATATGCTGTCTGCCTTCTTCGATTATATTGGCGCATCCAAATTAACGTCAAATGTGCATGCTGCCACCTGCTGTAGCATTATGAAAATTACGCTGATGTTTTATTTTCCTAAAAACTGGTTTATCCTCCGAGCGATGGCAAAATTGATTTAATGATGTTAATATTATTTCTAACGTTGTTAAGAAATAATAATAATAATAATAATAATAATAATAATAATAATATTAATAATAATAATAATTTTTGAGGTTGTGTGATGCGTGAGAACCGCTCTATTATGGGAGGTACTGCGAACTGTATTTTTTAAACCCTGTCCTTGCTTTAAAGGAGGTGACAGCGATGCGGGAGAACATTTTTTATATTTGAACTAGATCAAAAAAACTCTCTTCAATGCTATAGAGGAACCCTGTATCATTGAAAGGAGAATTTTGTTCTTCAGAAGCTCGTGCCCCTCAAAAGTAGACAACGTCAGCATTGACAATGCTGGGATTGTGTTGTATGTTGTGTGATGCGGTCTGCACCACTTTGTATTCCTATTTAGGGCTGTGGAAAACTTAATTATATTTTCAGCACGCAAACAGATTCACCAAATTTGACAAAAAGAACATTAAGGCTATAATCGCTGTCTCTAACCTCAATATTAACTTGTCCCCAACTTTTCAGAATCCACCTGGATCCTCACTCTTTTCATCTATCTCCCATAAGCCATTTGCTGTCACCTAGGCTAGGAAAGATCCTAAGGTATCTGCAACATCATTTCCCCCACCATTCATATTATTTAGGTATGTACAAACATATATAAAGTCTACAAAAAATCAAATGATGGGAAATATTTAAAATAGCACATTTAAATTATTATGTACATTAATTTGTTTCAATATGGACAATGGGCCAAATTATTTCTGGAAATATGTATGCTAATTGCTCAATAACTAAAGACCAATTTGCATATAATTGACAACTGAATGTATAACAGAAATGTGTTTTTTCTGGTGACCAAACAAATTAAACACAAAATAACTTAATCAGAGGTGTTATTATTATTTATTTTGGGTCTTGTTATGTTTGTCTACAATTATGACGAGACAACTTAATATAATCAAAACATATAAACATGTATGCTATTATCATAGTGTTGGCTAACATGGTTTTATACTGCAGGACACATAATTAGCCCCTGTATTTTTCTATGGGCAACATAGGATGATGAAATATGCCAGCAGAGTTCAAGGTTTCACTTGTTTACCCACCATAAATAATGACGAGATCATTTTCACCTGATGTTTAATAATGTTAATGTAATTATTTAACAATGGTTGGATGTTTGCATGACGTATTTGGTTGCCCATAATATGCTAATTATTGCATAGTTATTGAGCAATTTGAATATGTTTTATCAACTTTTTTCATGTATTTTTTTGTGTAATGTGCTCTTTATTGATGAAGTAGTAGGGCCTAACTGACTACAATATTATACCTAGAGTCCTTTTCTTTGAGCAAGCCCCTGTTTGAGTGGGTGAAACGGCCTCCCTAATGTAAACCCGAGCGGACGTTTGCTGTTATACTTGGACTAATCATGGACTGTCTATAACAAACACCATGTTCGAATATAAGGATGCTCATAAGTGTACGTGGTACCAGAGCACCCTAGACCGAAAGTCGATAATTGATTTTGTGATCGTATCATCTGATCTGAGGCCACATGTTTTGGACACTCGGGTGAAGAGAGGTGCAGAGCTGTCTACTGATCACCATCTAGTGGAGAGTTGGGTCAAGCGGTGGGGGTAGACTCTGGACAGACCTGGTAAGCCCAAATGAGTAGTGCGGGTTAACTGGGGACGTCTGGAAGAGGCCCCTGTCTGTGAGCTCTTCAACGCACACCTCCGGCAGAGCTTCTCTGGCATCCCTGTGGAGGCTGGGGACATTGAACCTGAGTGGGAAATTTTCAAAGCTTCAACTGCTGAAGCTGCAGCAGAGAACTGTGGTCTTAAGGTCTTAGGGGCCTCAAGGGGCGGTAACCTACAAACACCGTGGTGGACATCGGTGGTCAGGGATGATGTCCTACTGAAGATGGAGGCCTTTCGGGATATATTGTCCAGGAAGACTCTGGAGCCGCAGAAGCAAAGTAGCGGGTGTGGGAGAGCTTCGGAGAAGCCATGGAGGTCGGCACCATAGTGTTTCTGGAAACCGTCCGCCACCTCAGGAGGGGGAAGCGGGGAACCATCCAAGCTGTGTACAGCAAGGATGGGACACTGTTGACC
>JAODOY010000001.1:840257-863011 GCA_025399855.1 Forbesichthys papilliferus | reverse complement strand
ATATATTAAGGTACCAGCTGTGCTGAATATTTTCAGGTCAACCTTGTCTCTCTTCTTCGACTGTATTTCCGTCTTACTTGGCCTCTGAGAAGTTGAAGTAGCAGGCTTCTGCTTTTGATAAGCTACTTCCTTAAACTGACATTTAATAAACAAAACAAATCACATTCAATGGCTTATACATAACTTTAGGATAATACGATGGATGACAAACAAAATATGGTAGAATACAAGCATGTCTTGTGCAATAACGTAAAGGTATACTCCATGGTTTGTGTCTGGAATGGTCCGTGTGGTGGAGATCAGCGTCAATAAAACCTTGTTGACCTGTACAGTAAATAGCGCATGTCCCTCCCACACCTGGGGGAGTCGTGATACTTGCATCCCTCTCTGCCGCTCCTCCTATGTCACTGTATTCTACCCCTACCCATGCCTATACTCCAGTCATGGACACGTGTGTCAAAATATAGTCACCTAAATAGGGCAGCAATGTGGGTTTCTGGATTGTGCAATCAAATAAAAGGGGTTATAGGAGATTATTTTGCAGCTGTGTATACATTGGTGTCAAAGATGAGTAGACGACCAAGCCCTCTTCGATGTGAAAACTGTGACTGTGGCACCCCACAGCACCAGAGCATCCATTCACCCGCAGCTCATTGAAATCACCCCCAACCCTGCCCGTCCACAGAAACTGTCAAGCTGTTCTCAAACAAAGTAAGTCAGTTTGCAGTGGCAAAACGAGGCATTGTTTGTTTTGCAGGGATGCTGTATACACAGCGGGACAAAGCGTTGGACTGTTCCTTTATCAGACCATTGTATCATTAAATGTGGAGTGTGAGGGGCCATGTTGTTCAAAGTGAGACAATGTTGGAAAGACTTCACAGCATGACGGCTATCGCACATCAATTTATCCTGCAGAAACAGACAAATGCACTGGTTGTGTGCAAATACATATACCGCGAGTGTGTGAGCGATAGGAATGCTCTTGAAGGTGTCAGATTTCTGTTTTCTAATATGAAGCAGGCGCTGATGGGAGTGCACATTCTTGAGCACTGTACTATAACTCCCTGTCAAAGCTGTCACTCAGTGTGCAAGCAAGTGCTGTAGGCGGAACTATCATTTCACTTCTCTGTTTGTGTGTCTGTATGTTTAAAATCCTCCTACGGTCCCTGGCAACACTGATGGCCAACACTGATCTCACATCACACATGGTACAGAGAGAGAGAGAGAGAGAGAGAGAGAGAGAGAGAGAGAGAGAGAGAGAGAGAGAGAGAGAGAGAGAGAGAGAGAGAGAGAGAGAGATGGATTTACGAGGCTATTTGCTAGATGTGTACATTTGAAATACATATAATATACACACAGTAGCCTGCAGAGCAATGTGATAGATGTAATACTAGTTTTCTATTTATTTTTTAAGGTTTCATATTAAAAGGAATTAGCTGAACTTTTTGTTTTTATTGTGCCATTTATGTTTTGCAATCAATTATTTAAAATAAACAGATACCTTCTAATCACTTTGAATATTAAAAACAAGACATTTGGCAAAAGAATGAATAAATAAATTATATTACATTTAATCCCTGAGGACACATTTGGATGCCAAAAAATGGATTAAAACACAAAAATAACAAAAACACTTAATACAGCTATGCCCATACACTCCTTGATTGCAGGTTCCAGAAACCCACATTTTTGACATAAATAAAAAATATCTAAACATTAAAATACTGGATTGAGCTCCAAGCTGCTTCAGGCTGTGTGCAGAGCCACCCGTGAGTAGGAGAAGACATCCAGGAACCTATACAATGGCCATGCTACGATAGGATGTGAGGGGCAAAAGAGATCTGAGCGAAAGGTTCAGGGAAACAACTGAGGTCTAAATCACAAGGTTGGTCTCAGGAGAGGAAGGCAGCACATCTGGCAGCAGCTGGATTTCAATATGTGTGTGTGTGTGAGTGAGAGAGAGAGAGAGAGAGAAATAGTGGGAGAGAGGTAGGGAGAGATGGTGTGTGAAAAGTATAAGGAACATAGTTGACTAACCATCAACAAGTAGGGAAAAATAACCGTTTTAAGTGTCTTTACACACCCAGCGAACATACTTATATTAATTCTAGTACGGCTTCAACTGGAGAGCAACGGCACAGAGTAGAGCATAGGAGGCTATAATCAGAGCAATAGGCCTGGTGACTGGCGCTTAGAGGAGCCCAGCTGATCTTGCTATACTGTACATCCTATACTTACTCGGACACGTGGACATTTTAAAGGTTAGTATTGCTTCGTCATATGAATGTCAAAAGTAATTTAGCTGCCCATTAAATGTTTTTGTGTGTGTTTTGTCATATGTTCATATGCAATCTTTGATCCGATATTAGATTCCCTCCAAAAAAAGATTGCTTGCATACACAAAGGTTCTGGGGCAATGCTCTATAGCGTGCATGGCTATATTAACATGTTTTGTCAAATGTTTGATGGTGCATATTCTCAACAACAGTATATCTGATCAGCTTCCAGCTGAAGTTGAACCATGTGGCTATCCATTGAAAACAGTCTGTAATGATGAGTCACCCAAATGACAGCCAACCAGCCTGCATCAATGATTCTGAATCCTTTTCTATTGATGGTTGAAATCCCATTATTCCTGTAATTTCCTTGTTTGTCCTGTTTCTGTCTTCACTGATATTTGAGTCATGGGAGTTATCATGAGATTGGATGACAGCCCAACACACTGCCTCTATGTGGGTCTGGGTGTGTTGTGATTGTTCTCATCAGGTCTTACATGTCACAAGACCCTCTCTCTTCCCTTGCCTAACCTCCTATCGACAGATAGGCTAGCTGTGGAGAGGCAGCCTTGAATCACGTTGAACAAGTCAACAAGTCAACGGTAGCTGTTTTCCACTCTTGTTGGCCGGCACACAGAAATGCATCTCCTGCTTCTCTGCGATTGTTGGCTCGCTGTAACTTTCTTTTTCTGCCCTTTACTTTCACTTCTTCATGTTTTCGTGGCATGCTATCCGCAGCAGATGCTGTCAGTTCTTATCAGTTCAGTAGTGATTTGTGACCTCCCCCCCCCTTCCCATCTTCCAGTGGACATTTTACATAGGGAACTTCTTGTCATGGCCTGTCATACTACTGTGTTTGTGTGGCTGATGCTGGTTGTCATGGCAACTGTGGCCCAGGCCGTTGGCGAGGAGAATGAGCTGGACTTTGGCTACTGGAACTACAGAGAGGGAGGTAAATCACAGGCCTAGTGTTTGATCTACAACATGCCTATATAGATATGACCTCAATAAATCATTATACGACCCTACACCTGTACTGTGTTTAGAGCCGTGGGTTATTATTTACTGGTGAGATGAACAATAGCACTCATATTCTCAACAAAAAAAAAGTATTTGATATATTTGACCAAAAAAGTGCATTAGATTACAATTGCTGGCTATACCTTTAATATCCCACTGAGCTAGTGTATCCTTCACCTTAGAATTTGTGTAAAAGTGAGAAGAAGCTGTTGTTGACGTCTGCATTGCAGCGGACAGCGTCGACGTGGCGTCGGTGCGCAGCGTGACGCGAGCTCTGGATGCCTGGGGGAAACGCATCTTCCATGAGATCAGGACCTTCGTGCACTCTCAGCCTAGCGCACTGCTGCCTGACTACTCCAGGTAGGGACGCTCATAGCGTGGAGAGCAACAGCTATAGGCCAACTTCTCTATGATGTCCTTGTAGTTTCATAGACTGCAGTAGACTGCAGTGTGCACCAATCAGAGATGAGTTCTTAGAAATACATTAAAAAATTATAAACATTCTTGAACTCCATCAAAACAAAAACACCTCTCTCTTCAATGCCATAGGGTGCTCCCTTTAAAAGCTCCGCCCCCCACATTGAACACGTTATACCAAGGCTGAGATAGTGTTTTGTGGTGTGGTCTGCACCACTTTGTTTGTATTGTCATTTACAGAGCCAGGGCTGTGTAGAAACACCAGATTATTTTTACAGCACTCACATGGAATGGGCAGCGAGTGGACCATGTGTAGGTATATTTGCTGAATTGGTAAAAAAAAACACAGTGTATTATCGCTGACGCCACCTTTAAATGAAATGAAAGGAAATGTAAAGAAGTGTGCCAGCATCCAGGTTGGGGCTGTTGTGAGTTAAACTTCACTGATGGGAATTGTTACAGCATAAATGTGGTTGTTTCATTGTAGCAAACTGACACCATAAATGAGGCCAACATTTCCCTTATGCTGAACTAATGCATGCCCCAACCTGTAGATGTAGAAATCTTAAATTGTGTTTGGGCAATACATGCATTTTTGACTGCACACACGAATGTCCGGCGTTTCTCTTCTTTCTGGAGTGGATAATAATAATAATAATAATAATAATAATAATAATAATGATAATAATAATAATAATAATAATAATGATAATAATAATAATAATAATAATAATAATAATCATCATTTCTACCATGTGTTGTAGTAGCTGAGTAGCCTACCTTGTCCGTCCTGCAGGGTGCGCCCTCTGTCCGAGTCCGTCAACGACCTGTTCCGCGAAGTCTCGTTGTTGCACAAGCGCATCACCGAGCTCTCCCATCGCCTAGCAACGCTGGAGCCATTCCTCCGTCGCTATGGCTACAGGACGGAGGATGAGGAGGAGGCGGGCGGCGGCAACACCCTGACCGCACCTCAGAGCCTCGCTCACTCCCACCAACCCAAGACTGTGACGAGGGGGATGCCACAGAGGGGCACACGAGTGGTCAGGCGACGCAGAGTCAAAGTTCTGAAAAACGGGGGGGTGAGAGTTCTGCAGAGTGAAAGATAGAGGGGTCCACGGAGGAATATATTTCCTGGAACAACAGACTGTTAGTGTGAGATAAGTTCTGAATATATTATGTCATGTATAGTGACGATAAGCTCTACAAAATGTCTGTAGTCACGCTAAATATTATTGCTGCTCACACTGCTTCTCTCTTGAGGACAGAAAAATATTTAACTTGCCAATTTCTTTCCCCAGTGGTTAAAGACTGCAATAATACATTATTTATATTCAAATAAAAATGTCTGTTAAAACATTTACCCAAAACATTTAACAAAGTTCAACAGTTGCCAATAGTTTTTATTATAGTAACTACAGTTTAGCTGTGGACTTTAGCCTGGCTCCGCCCGACTATTGCTCTCAGCAAAATGTTTTCGCTTCCCTAAGATTAAGATATATTCAAGATGTACATTTTAGGTCTGGTTACACACCAGACCAAGCTGATGGTGGGGGTCTCTTGATCATATAAATGTAGTAGGCCTAGCAGTTTTAATAGGTCTAGAGTCAGTGTTGTATTATGACATAGCCTAGCTTAATATCCTACCTGAATTCTTCAGATTGGCAGGTGTCACGTATAGTGCCAATAGTCACAACTGGAACCATATAGGCAAAACAAATGTAAATACTATCCCGCACCCTCTCACCCCCTTAAAGCTATAATCAAAAAGTGCAGCGGCCAGATCAGGTGGTGAATCGACTTTTTAAAGGTAGAGTCATGTATGTTGGAAAAATAATGTTGATATTTGAACGCTTCCTTAAAGGGGGTGCTTACTCAGAAGCTCCGCCACACATTGGATGTGCATTTGTCAAGGCTGGGATAGTGTTTTTTCACTTTGTTTGTGATCCCATTTACAGAACCAGGGCTGTGTAGAAACCAGGGGGTCAACACTTTACTATGAGTTGAGGCACACTATGGGCGCGGCCATTTCATGATCTGGTGCCGAAAGCAACTTTTTTCCATTGATTGCCATGTTAATCTAAAGACGTTAAACTTCGCTAGTCGGCTGGTGTAAAAATTTAGTTTTTTTCTCACTATATATATAAAATATAATCCATCAGATTATGTAAGAGAAAGCCCATCGATGCCTTGAAATGATAGATTTCTTTTTTTTTAAAGCAATAAAAGCCACCCACTCCAACCATAATGCTGCTTAGCTTGCTAGCTTGTGTGGGTGAGACAGAAGCTGCTACAGAAATACAGAGACTGGATTACAGAGATGCTTGTTTTTGCTTTAAATTAAATAATTTCTCAAAAGGATGTTTCACTCAGGGCTTCTCAGGAAGTGTTGTTAATGCATTATTTCACTACACATGGATCACTGCTATCAATGTAGTTAGACATCCTGCATCTGTAGGCCTAATACAACATGTTCTCAACACCTCAGCCGAGGTACGTTATACAAGTATTTGCTTTTAAATAAAATGTAATATCATTTTCGATTACTGTACATTTGGCTATCTCTTTAGTTCTTATTTAAAATCTGTGTTTAAGTTAATGGTTGGATATGGTACCGTAATGTCTAGGATAGTAAACAAAAGTGTGTCGAATGTCTAATCCCCTGCTTGCCTTCAATGTTTAATATCATTATATTATAAAAAGCGCTAGGTAAATACGTTAAAGCCAAATAAAGTTATCATCAAGTGATCACCGTACTATGGTTATATTCCCACATTTTTAGCCGATATAAATGAATGGATTCATTATCATCTAGGGCACAGAGCAGGTGATGTGTGTTTTGTAGCCAGGCTATACTATAGATGAAAAGGGAGATGCAAGGTTAGAAAGTGAATGGAAACAACGGTTGGTGTTTATACAATGTGTATAGCGGTGTATATTCATGGACATCATGTATTGTCATTTTACAAATAAAAATAAACTAATTTGTTCTATATTTTATCCTTGCCAATACACAAATGAATGAATTATGCCATATACAGTATACATGAAGCTTCCACAGCTGCTTCCAACCCGTTTGAAGACTGCTGTCCCGTCTGCAGTCTTGGTGAGGCAAATTATATTTAGAAGCTGGATGACCTGGGAGAGGAGAGCAAGGACCTTCCTGCCCACAGGCCTTAGTCTGCCCACAGGCCAACATGACACATGTACTGTATATTGCCTGTACTAAATTTAAAGTTTTGTGTTCTTACCATTGCTTTTGCATGACAGGCAACAACAACTTTGTAGACCAAAGTGACAAGGAGGCACCATCACAAAATACAAAGTCAACGAAGTGATGGGTGTGGTTGTCAGACTATGATGGCGTTCTATAATTTAGAGGGGATCTACACAGGGACAAGTTACAATTTAAATGTTTAGGCTATCTGTCAGCTAACCAGTCAAGTAACCAATCAGATTTCTATTTAATACACTTTGCTATCTCTCTTCTCTCCTCCCTCCATGATGGTACACAGAGTGTACACCTGTAGGTGCCACTGGAAGCTGGCTAGGGCCATATGTTATGGAATGTCCTGAGCCAATGCTAACCAGATAAGAGGGCTTCAATGATGGGTCACCACACTGTGCCCAGTACTGCCATCAGAGCATTGAAGGATGCCCTGGAGAGGCTGAAGTCCACCCTCAGGTCACTGTGACGAAGTACTGGTAGTAACATTTGGCTGGCAGTACAACCTGGGGTTTGGAAGCTGGAGGAATAAGGAAAAAATACACAAAAAAACAGGACATAGTGTACATTATAATTAAAATTCAATAACATTTTTTTATCAGTTTGTTTTTCTTTTATCGTTGATGGTATCATGCAGTACATACTGTAAATTAGACTAATAGAAGTCATGCATATTATATTTTGATGTCTATTCTGTTTGCCTGTGTTTTCACTCGTCACTGTTTATTGTTGTGAAGATCAACACAATTATGACATAAAAGTATGGTTTGTTTAGTATATTAAGTAGGTATTTAATACAGTAAGCTGTCTGTTAGGATTTCTACTCATGGGAACGTTAAGTTATGCAAGTACCTTACTGTATAGTATTCTCACAGCTAATTGTCACCAAAGTTAAAGCACAGAGAATTGACAACATGTTGATTACTATTTGTTTATTAGGAAAGTGTGGTATAAGGGTAATTTAATTATGCAGTGCAACAATATATCCCTTTGTATATAAAAATAACTTGTAGCAGACTACTAGCCTACAGTAGGCGGTGTAGTTTTGTATAGCCATGCTGCCAATAGCCTTAGGGACTGTTATCTGTTAACAACAAATAAGATAGCCTAATATTTCGCTACAGTACTGCTAGATACGAAAATGCACTCAATATCAACGTGTTAGGCCTATGTATGCAGCAGCATCTATTGACACGTAGCGTATGTAGTAATACCAGAGATGCAATGTTGCTGTTGTATATACAGTATATGCAATATTAAGAATCATGCAAATTGGAGTACATATTTGTCGTTACCTGTAGATTCGTAGACATAAAATATCGAAAATTCCTTTTCGACAGTGGCCAGGCGTAGCATAATAAAAGGCAGTTGAGTTGAAAATGAATATATTCCATATATCCGCGGTAGTAACGACTGCAGCTTCAACTTTTATTTTGTTTGTGTGCTCAAACTCATCAGTGTGAAATCTGGCGCGGTGACGTAAAATTTGTCAGAGCCATCCATCTTAAAAAAAGGAAAAAACCAGCCTCAATTAATGTGAATTGTCAAATTGTTGCTTTTAGTTATTGTAGTAATAGTTATATGGTAGAAACGCCGGATTTTCGGCACGTGTTGGTATTATCTTAATTTGACAAAGTCTTACAATGACTTGATGCTTTGTTTGACCTAATCTAGCCTCGAAAGTTCTGTACTGTAGTAGGTCTGTCCCCATGATGAGACTACCTGCTGACCATTATGAAAACATGCAGTTTTGGAATGTGTGATTTAACCCAGATGTATAGGGATGAGGATTAGGTGTTCTCTGTCTTTTATTTTATTCGCCTGGCCTCGCTCTAGCTATAAGGTTTGATAACCGCAGGGTGTCAGAATGAGCACTGCAATCAGCCCTGAGTTCATAGAGGATCCGTGTTTACTTTTGCTGTGAAGATGAAGTCACGAATGGTAGGCCCTACTCAACGAGCCAGCAGGGGGTGCCCATTATCTACTAACTAATAATTATTTTGATTGTTTGCGTGCGCTCACGTTTCACTGGAAGATCAAACTTTGTGCCTTCATTAAAAACTTTGCCAAGTGTTTCTACAGCAACAATCTCTCTCTCCCTTCCTTCCCACGACAAACTGCCATGTCTTTTCTCATCAACGTCACCCCATTTTCTCCTTCCTTACGTGGCATCCCTAGTATAAATGTAAATGTTTAGGTCTACGTCACTTAACCCCCTATCTCAGCGTCACTCCCTTAACCAAGTGTAGCCTGTGTGTGGGTGGGTTAAAATAAGATGAAGCTGTTGCTTACTTTCCATTTTGGTGCCGAATCTTGATCCATAGTGTTGCCTGATCCAATCGATCCAATTTACTGTATAAATCCTCCCCTTCTCCCCCCCCCCTCTCTCTTTGCAATCCCGTATCCCACCCTCCTCCCCTGGACATGGAACCAGTTGCTAGGTAACGGTTAATTGTCAAGAAATAGTTACGTGTGTTGTAAAACATTCGGAGATTGTTGCTGCCGTAGGGTATATATTGACCTGTACACAGGGGAATTGAGCGAACGAAGGGATGATATACATGAAAAGGAGCGAGCGGACCTAGATAGATTAGAGAGAGAGAGAGAGAGAGAGAGAGAGAGAGAGAGAGAGAGTAGCGTCGTGGGAGGAAATCGGATAGAAGATAAGAAAGTCGCGACGAGAGTTTTCTGACAATTGTTGGGCAATACTGATTTGGAGATGTGTCCTTTATAGCGCATCTGAATCTATTTAATCCAGGGTTCATCCGCGTTCTGCGCGTGTAGTCGGATTATAGCCTAATTCGGATCTGGAATCTTTCGTTCACCCCGACTCGAGAGCATATAGCGCTATGATGTCCTTTAAATAGGCTACGCCAACTATACACATGTTGCTGGACAGGGCTTTCATAGAAGATCGTGAGTCTGGGGGAGTTACCGCTGCCTTTGATCTCCGTTTCTCTCATCACTCCTATTCATCTGTCTCTATCTCATTTAGGCCCCTCCTTTACTCCCACCTTGTCTTTTTATGATGGCGATTAAGAGGAAAGCGTCCAGAAGAATCCTTCCAATTGTTGATATATGATGACATATGGGACAGTAGGCCTATTACCTAAAATAGGGGTTCTCAAACGTTTCAGCTCGCGACCCCCCAAAATAACAGTGCCAGAGACTCGTGACCCCCGATATCTACACAGGTGGTACAAGAATAACAGCCATAATATTATCTGAATGTTATACATGTTTTTTTCTCTTGAGTTTATAAAAAAACAAACCTCAGGGATATTTTTTTAATACTTAACACTTTATTTATTACAAAGAGACAGAATAATAATATTTCTCAGCACTTATTTTCACATTGACTGTGTTTAAGTATCCTCATTTTCAATATTAGCCTACTAAATATTCAATCAAATTTGAATAACTCTCTTCACACGTAATTTCTTTCAATAAAAAAATGCGAGGGTGAACTAGATCTCATATGTACATTTTTCACAATCTTTACAATCTTTAGTTTTTAAGAGGGGGGTTGTTTTATTTTCTCTGTTAACATACAGTAATATAATATTCTGCAGTAAGAAAAATAATGCCTTGTAAAACATAGTATAATCAGTCTAATTGTGCTTTATGTCTACCAATTAACAATGTTTTTTTCAATTAATTTTCCCTAATAAAACAAGGTCCCCAGAGGGCATCTGACCAATTCAAAAGTAAATATTAACACATTGCTAAATGTAATTGGCTTTCTTACTGTCAAAATGCACACTGACATTGTGATACATAGTGGATTGCACATATCCTGGCCTTTATTTGATACAAATGTTTTTGAGGGAACCAACAAATTAAAGATGTATCCCAAATATATTTATTCTTTGCCATTTTGTACAGTTATATCAAAAAAGTTTGTAAGTAGGAGGAACGTTATTTACATACAGCATTATAATACATGTAGTTTCTCTCACACTAGCACTTGTGTCTGTCTTCCATACATACACACAGAGGTAAACACGTGTGTATTCCGTGTATTCAGGCACCTACAATGACAGAATAATGTATATATATATTTAAAGAGAAGCAATAGCAAAATCCTCTAAACTTATAAATGGCTAATTGATGGAAAAAATATGACTTAACCAGGACATCAATCTCACTCACAGGCATATACACAAACAATTCAGAAATGTACTCTCTTATTCATAAGATTAAGTTTCAGAATATCTATCCTAACACTAGTTATCCTAGTGAAAGTGTTACATTAAGAGTGATATCTTGATGTATTCTCTTGCATTACAAACACACACACACACACACACACACTGTACATCTGCAGTACCACTTGAATCAGTATCAATAAAATTGATGAAATTCCAAATATTGTTGAAAAACACCCACTACTTTCAGGCCCAAAAGTTAAGATAAAAAATGGAAAAAATAAATAACTCGTATACATGCAAGTCCTAAACAAACACACATACGAAGAACTTGTATCATATATACTGACTTGTCAACCAAAAGAGAGAAAGTCTTCAAAGGTCTCCATTGGGATGTACACGTTAAAAGTAGATCCATAAAGACAAATTGTGCTTCGATCTTCATATTTGATTTGGAAACCAGATTAACTACTGTAACTTCATGTGCTCAGAGGCAGCAAAAGTCAGAGTAATACAAAGCCTGAATAATAATTAGACACTGAACACATTTTTTTTAGATTGAACACAAACAGAAATATCATGTTATTACTGATAATGTAATCCATATAACTGTCTGTGATAGACCGTAGTGAGAAACCTTTTTGAGAAACATTGTGGCTTTGAGGTGGCGTCAGTCAGATCCCTTCAATAACAAAGGTTATATTATCCTTAGATACTAATATTATACTATACGATTTGTTTCCTGCACTCCTTCAGTATTTATATCTGCACGTCCAACTATCCTTTTTCATGACCTTGAACATTAGAGGAAGTAACAGAGGCATGTTAATCCATCAAATTATGGCATGTGTGTATAACAGATTCTGGTCCCATGAGAAGAAATGTAGATGATTTTATAGAATCATAAACAAAATATTTTTACATTCATGTTTTAACTTTTTTTTTTTAACTGACAGAGGGACATCTTGAGGAAGCGTAGATGACTGTGGCAGGACTAGCAAAGGCTGTCTGTGTAGATTCTGAAATATAATCATTTTCATTGTTCTCTGCTCCTGAACGACATCATCAGCATAAACCTCTCTTGCGCTATAGACCTGGCCTGGTGTAAGCAGGCCCACAATTTATTTCATGAATAGGATCTGAACACGCTCTATTGGGGAATGTTTGCAGTTGCTGCATCCTACTGGAACTAGACCTCAGCTTAAGTTTTAAACCGGCATCTATAACCAATCTGTCTTTATTCAGTTGCTGCAACACTTCAGGCTTTACTACAATTTGAATCAAATGCTCGTCTAACCAAAGTGACAATGATGTACGCACAATGGAAGAGGGAGAAACAGCCATTTTACAATAGCCTGCCTACAAGCACTCAATGCTTGCACACTGCTTCCAATTTCTCAAATGTGACCCTGTAATATGGCAGACAGGACTTATAGCTGTAATCATGAAATAATTAACCATCCAGCTAGCCCACCCCAGCAACAGAAACCTCACTCCAAGAGTCCATTATGACTGTGTCACGGCCAATTGGATCAAGCAGTAAAATGCATTGAGAGGAAAATACAAAAATGATAAATGATTTACATACATTTAACAGGTTGTGGGTCTCTAGGTCAAACATTGGATAATAATTCCCTTGACAGTGGAAAGGTATTTGAGGCTGTAACAGGTGCTTATAGTTGTAAAGACTAAACTATATTTGTAATATCTGTCAGGATGACTCAGCTTTAATTTTGATATCTTAAACTGTTGCTTATCTAGCAGCTAGCCAAAAATGTTTATTATGCTCATTGAACTTGCTCAATGCAATGGGTGCTACTCATATCCCGTCTATATAAGGCGGATCGTGCCACGATAACCCTTTCTAGAAATGAAAGTGGGTTAATTGGCTGAAATTGCTAGCAGATGGATCTGTCAACCAAGAGAGACCTTGTGTGCGGAGAATCCTCCTTGAATCCTTTTAAGGCACATCCAGCTCAAAGATTGTGAGACCGACGTCGTAGCGTTTGGCAGAGAATTGGGAGAGGATACGACAAATCAGTAGAACGATGCTGCTTCCGCATCTGTGAGTAAAAAAGGACCTCCTCTGCAATTACAAGTACACAAAATGTACTCCGAACTCAAGTCATGCCTTTCACATGCACATCACAGCACTTGAATCAAGAAAACAAAAATTTAAACATGGAGGAAGAATTAATTATAACAACAAAGACTAAAAATCTATATTACAGGAACCGGAAAAGGAAAAGAAAATGTTTTACTGGATATTTCATTTTTAACTGTCAGTAGGTTTCCTGTAATAAGAGCAAGTTAGCAAATAATTAACATTGGTACAAATATATAACAACATGAACTATTTCATTAAATAAAAACTGCAAAACAACCCAAACTGATCATATTCAATAACATTATTCACATTATCAATACAACTGTTATTAGTTTTACCCTGTTTTTCTTCAAACACAACTGTTTGGATTTAACCACTGTGATTGTATTTCCGTTGCTAATCTAACGTGTGTGTTTTGGCGTCGAGGGATTGTGGGTGGGAGAGGGGTGGTAGACGCTGTGAAGGGTGTTGGTATTGTTGTTTACCTCCATCTCTCCCACCCTCCCTATCGCTTCACTGGGTCCCTCAGAGGCCAGAAGCATAAGTGTTCCTCTTCTCATTCAAAACGTGTCTTGCTTCTCTCTGGCAATTCGTATGTCTGTCTCAGTTTCCATCTCTCACTTCCTCTCTTTTCCCGAGCACCCCTCAGCACCCCTCCCCCGACCACCAGCCTCTCACACGTCTGACTCGATGCTGGAGAGCTTTTCGTAAACGTGTCCGTTGCTGGCGCCATTGAAAGGTCTCTGCCCATGGCCCACCAGCGGTGCCTTGATGGCCCCGTGGTGGTTCCCCATGATGGGCGCCACCCCCCCGCCCAGACACAGCTCCTTGGGGAACCTGGGCCCCACATTGGACATCACCCCGGCTGTGGCCGACGCCGGCAAATAGGAAGTGGCTCCCATGGAGCCCCGAAAATCCCCTCCTCCTCGGCTGTTGTCGAGTAGCTGCGGCGGCGGCGTCTGTGGCTTTTTGACGTAGTATGGCGGGGCGCCGTGTAAAAGACACTGGTCGTCGCCGAAGGTTGGGATGAAGGGGTTCTGGTTCACCTTATCTGGGTAGAGAGATTTAGACAAGGAGTAAGTCCCGGCCCGTGTTCCGCCACAGCCCCCCCCTCCCATCATCGCTCTATCCCTGTCCCGCAGGTCTCTCTCCCCCACCGAGCGCCGGTGCAGCCCGCCCTCGCCTCCGCGGAACAAGCTGAAGGACGAGCCTCCCTGCGCCCTGTCGCCCCCGCCGCCGCCTCCACCGCCTCCACCGCCTCCACCGCCTCCACCGCCTCCACCGCCGCCGAGGAAGGTGGCGTCTCGCTCGCCCGCGTACCGCTCGAACACGTGGGCGTAGGGGCTGGGGCCCTCGGAGAAGCGGTCCCTGTCTTTCAGGCTCACGCTCCTGGGCGGGCCTCCCGCCGCCTGGCCCCGGCCCCCGCCGCCCCCCGCGCATGTCCCCCCGCCCCCACCGGCGCCTTCCCTCTGCAGGTCCACGAACGTGTCGTAGGAGTGCTGCCGCCGCAAGACGCGGCCTGTCCCGCCTGGCCCCGCCTTGCGCCGATGCGACTGGCCGGCGGCGCCGCCCCTTCCCCCCGCGAACCCCACGTCCTCACTGATGTTGTACAGGTGGGCGGGCTGCGGCATCTTGCAGGCCGCCGAGCCCGGGCGGCTGTTCCCGGCCCCTCCCCCACCTCCCCCGCCCGCGTGGTGCGCCCCGCCGTGGCAGTTACGGCACTCCCAGTCGCCCCCCGCAATGCCGCCGCCCCCCAGCCCGGACACACCCTTGTCCCAACAGCAGGTGTGAGCCTGCTGCACCTTGCCCTTCAGGAAGTCCTCTGCCGGCACTAGGCTGACCCCCCCTCCCCCTCCCCCGCCCTCCTGCTCCCACTGGGCCTCCTGGGAGCGGAACTGGTCGGCGTAGGCGTCCCGCAGGCTCTCCTTGTCCTGGCGGAACAGGTAGGGGGAGGAGCCTCCCCCGCCCCTCTTGCGCTCCAGCGGCGGCGAGGCTGAGCGGTGGGCCAGGGGTCCGTGGGGGAAGTGGTGGTGCACGGTGTGGTGATGCGGCCGCCGCCGCAGGCCCGCCAGCTCCGCCTCGTCCTCCTGCTCCCGCCGGCACTTGGCCGAGGCGGGCCTCTTCTTCAGGCTGTCGCGGTACTGCCGCCGCCGCTTGCCGTTGCCCTCCAGGTTGCCGTAGGTGACCGTGTGCGAGGAGATGTCCGACGCGTCTGAGCGGACGTTGCCTCCACTGCCGCCACCCATTTCGTCGGCCCCGCCCACGTTCCCCCCGCCACAGTAGCGCTCCTGGCCCCCGCCGATGAGCCCTGTGCTGGAGGCCCCACCCTTGAAGGAGAAGCGACCGTACACACCGGCGCCCTTCAGCGCCCCCTGGGGGCCGGCCGGTGCGTGTCCGGCGATTAGGTCGAACTTGTTGGTGTTCCTGTGGGTCATGGAGGCGCGGGGCTGTGTGGTGAAGATGGGCGCCACCCCCCCCACTAGGCTGTCCCCATCAAACATCCCCCCCCCGCCCCCGTCCAGCGAGCTAGTGCTGCCTAGGCTACGTGGCCGGTGCGGCGGGGGTCCGGACATACCCAGGGCCGTGGCCGGGTGCCGGTGGTGCAGGTGGTGGAAGCGCTCCTGATACAGGTTGCTGTCCTTCAGCGGCAGGTTGCCGAAAGTCCTCTCCGCCTCGCCGATGTAGTCGCCGAACGCCGCGTCCTCCGGCAGGTAGGGCGGCGCCGCCGCCTTGCAGTCGGGCGGCAGCGCGTGACTTCCTGCCGCCATGTTGCGTCGGTGCTCCTGGATGTCGTAGACGGCCGACTCACGACCCCCGCCGCTGCCGCCGCCGCCCTGGCCAAATTCGAGGGCGAGCGGCGAGCCATTGATGCCCGGCACGGCCGTCATGTCCTTGGCGGTGCGCAGCAGACGCAGGATGTTGTGGTGCGTGTTGTTCATGCTGGCGTTCATGGTTGCCGACGGGGAGTCCATGGACGACTTGTTCTCCTCAATTTGGACACCGTGGATGCAGCTGTAGATCCCCTGTGTGTGTGTGAGAGAGAGAGAGAGATAGAGATAGGTGTAAATATAATAATATGATAATATACTTACTTTTATAACGTGCTTTGACAGACAGAACAAATTAGAGTCCATTAAAAACAATGAAAATGTATTAATTATTACAAGAATTTTTAATAAGAGAAAATAATTACAAAAACAAAATAGAAGTATTATTATAATAATTTAAAAAGTATAAATGAAAGGATAAAATAGTAATAACAGAAAACCCCAAATAAAAACTAAAGATGACATTACATGAAGGCAAGCCTGTAAAACTCTGTTTTACGTGTTTAAGTCTGCTGGCCTTTTAGAATAGTACAAGACGAGATGTGAGAGGGAAAACAATGTGACGGTCGCTAAATGCTTTTAAGAGGTTCACAAAATGACAGCTCTAATCTAGTTTGCATGTAATGTATCATTAAAGGTGGACTCTACAATTACCACAACCCCAAATGTACACCCGCTGGGAATGTTTGAAGAATGTTTGGTGGCGGGAGGGTAGAGAGAAGCACAAGCGTGTTTTTCCTGACTTAAATCTGGACATAAATCAGGGAGTATTCCGTCAATAAAATGTCTGTGTCTCATCTGCCTGGGCTATTATGTGAAAGAGAGACCGTCAGACAGAGTGACAGACTTAGAGCAGTTCAGACACCAGACAGCAGGACAAATGAGACAGACAGTGGTACAGGGGTTAATGTGTTACCATGTCTGGTCTGCCCACGCTCTTGTTTACACACTGTTAGACAATAATAGAGGTTGATCTCATGAATGACATTTCTCAGGGGAGAGGCATGACCCCCCCCGCCCCTTCAAGCTCCAGGGCTCTGGTGTGTGTGTGTGTGTGTGTGTGTGTGTGTGTGTATAGCGGTTGACAGTGACATGGAGCACATTGAGCCCTAGTGGGCCATGACTGTGGATCGATAACACTGATCGATGTCATTTAAATCCAGCGCCGCTGATTTTTCCACTTCAATTACCCCTGATGTTCTCTCCCTCTGTCCCTCGCCAGGAAACACATTGTGTGTCCCAACATGTGACACAGAGGTGCCATGGTTATGCATACATGCAGCTGGACGCAAGGCCTCATCAAGTCAAGCATGCAGGTCGCGAGTTTATACGGGCGTCTGTAACCAATGCGACAGCCATATCGGAAAAGGTCGAGGGCCCCGCCCCCGCCGGCAAGTCAATATTCCCAGAGGGCGCCGACTTGTCTAAACCGCTCTCGGTCACTCCTCTGAACACGAATCTCCCAACTGTCTTTTCTGTTAACGGCCTTCTTTTCTTTATAGCCGTCTCTCATTGTGTGTGCTTTATCTGTGTGGAGCGCTCCAATGGGACTGTCTGTCTTTATCTCTTTACATTTGTAGCAACTATGCCTGCTGGGGAACGCAAATAGAACAGAGGGTACCAGCACATCGCACAGTTTATTCTTTGCCATTCAATGATCACGTTTTTCTCCTTCCTACTCTGTTTGCATTTTACCATCCAGGTGTCTCTGTGTGGCGTGGTATGATTAGGCCTGTATGCTCTATAAGCAGATATGCATATACAGACTCTGTAGGCAGCCGAACACGTCCTGCCATCTGTTTGTACTACAATTGTTGTCCGATAGTTATTGACCAATCACATCCGCATGGACATCAAATTAGGTACACATTGATAAATCTTCTTATTACGGTTCACATTCACATGTTCACATGTTCTTAAAGATTAGCCTAACTCAACTCCATTCTCATGTCTCTATTAGAAAATCGGACTTAAGCAATAATCGGCGGCCAGTATATTCCCTGGCTATACCTGAACCCTGGAAATAATGTCCCTTGTTCCCAGACACTTAATCGCCATCAGATGATGTGTTCGACGGGCACGTACACCATCATCTCCTGTCTCCTTCACTGTGTGTTCCCCTGTCTGCGCTGCTCTGTGCAGGTAATCACATAATCTGTGAAACCAGGCACGGAAAGCAGCAATAGTGCACTGTAGCTGTGCGAGCTGCATTTGAATAAAATGAGACTGTGAGTCTCGATTTGCGATTGGTGTTGAAATGTGCGGACAGCGTAATACGACTAACTGTTTAGCACATGTAAGCTAAAGTGAACCTGAATGCTAATAAGGTTACTCTGCGAATAGTGTGATTTGTGTGGAACAAACCTAGTCCAAGATTAAGAACTTTATTCAATGGAGATCTTCATTTGACTTGGACTAGACTTAATCCATGTCTGTGAAACCAGCCAATGATTTGATCTTACAAGTGGCAATGAGTGAAGTATTAACAGAACTCAAGTGATTGTTTAAATGCAGATATACAGCCTTCGTTTCTGACACGGCAACAGCTTGTTCTCTCACCCATATGAGAGGCAGCAGTGTTAGCTCTCTGACCTCTGACCTCACACCAAAGGCCAGTGACCAGAAATGTGTGGCACACAAAAACGGCAACCGGCACAAGTAGCACTAGCTCAGTGGGCATTTAGTTAGGTCAGCACTGTTTAATGTAGCCTTCTGCTTTAACCCTTGTTCAGTGGGCCCTTCCTAGAGCTGTATGTCATTTACCAGGACGTCTGTTGGAAAAGAACTTACAACAGCTCTCAACGGCGGGGCAATAGAACTCTATAGCCTGGTGTAACCAGACCCACAATGCATTTGGTGAATAGGCTCTGGACATGCTCCATTGGGAAGCGTTAACAGTCTTTGCCTCCTACTGGGCGTAGACCTCTGGTTAATTATGAAACTATTGGACAGCCGCTGCTACAACTGTTTTGATCACCTGATCTAGCTCCACCCCCATTAAGAACACACACGCCTGACTTCAACGTCATCTCACTTATCCATCCCAGGCTTGTCACTGATTGGTCCGCCGTACCCAGTGGCTGAGCGAGTGCTAAAGCGACCAGGGTTTCCAGACTATAATCTTTACATAAAATAGAATACATTGATCTGAGAGCAATCGTGGGGGCGGAGCCAGGCTAACAGAACTCACCCTGCTAATGGAGAAGGTGAAGCCAGGCTTGCCGGAGCAGACGCCCATAAAGCAGAAGCGTAGCTGCCAGTAGAAGAGGTGTTCGCAGATGAAGGTGATGAGTGACAGGGCCATGGCTGCCCCCAACATGTAGAAGACCCCCGCCATGTTATCCACGTCTAGCTGGCTGCTCATCACCTCATTCTTCTCGTTGTGGCAGATGCCCGTCAGCCACAAAGCCTCAAGCTCCTCCATCTCACCTGGAAGAGGGAAAGGAGGCGGGGCTTGTGGGACTGTGAGGAGTAGCCAATTAAAATCATACAGTACTGTGTAGAACAAATAACGTGTCTGGCATTAATTGTCCTCGAGTACAAAAAGTATTTATCTTATAAAACATTTAGAAAGATGGTGGTTATTCTAAAAATAGGAACCAGTGGTTTGCTCAAAAATATACTTGTAATGTCCATGGCCATGCTGGGAAAGCAAATCACTAACTAATTACACTATATGTATAGCACTACACTGCTACCTATATCTCTTTTAAGAGGCCAGCTTTCAATAGAAAAAAAAATGTATGTAGTTGTCATGGAAACATACTGAGTGCTGAAACACCCATTGACGTCAAGCAAATGTAGATATGAAAACATGTGTTGGGACCCAGTGGCAGTGGGAGTCTTGTGACTACTGACTAGCTGTAATGCCTAAAAATGTGTCCCTCTTAGTTCCACAGGCCTTTGGGGAGAGAATGGAAGGGGCGTGCATGTCTAGAGAGATTTGTTGATCAGAACACAGCCTGTGGCTTTGTTGAACTCTGTATGTGCGTGCGTGCGTGCGTGCGTGCATGTGTGCGTGAGACAGAGAGCAGACCAGGAGGGACGTGGATCACAGCAGTGTATTGTAGCCTGAGGTTCAGGAAGAGCAGGGGGAGGGGGGCACTAATTCCAGACATTAATCGAGGAGGGTCCTTTAAAATAGAGAGGCGTAATGTGGTCTTTTACATGCTGTTTACAACACAAGCATGCTGGCTGAAGTACAGGGACATTTATTTCCCTCCTACATTTGCTGACAGCAAACACACACACTATTGGAATGAATCAGTAGGTCTGTTCTTGACATTTTTACCTCATCCGACTGTGTGGGGGCGTGTAGCAGGTATGTGCCATGGTGGCCTTCTGGTGCCCCCACCCCTTCATTTCACGTCTACAGTATGTGTGACATCTGGATGCTAACAGAAAGTGACACCTGTTAGCAAGCTCACCAGAGCCCTGACCCTGTCGACCTTGGCTACAGGGCGTGTGTGTGTGTGTGTGTGTGTGTGTGTGTGTTCTGAAAACCCACCAGGATGCACATCTGCAGAGAAACATAATAAGCTCTATTGTGTGTAGTCTGTATGTGTGTGTGTGTGTGTGCGGGCGCTTGTGTATAGATCTGTTCCTCGGGGGGAAATGTCTCTTCTGCAGAGATATATATGGGTGTCACACACACGTCTCGTGTCACATACACACCCATGCACAAACAGACATGCTGGTTTCCTATAGTGCAGGCCAAAGCCATTTCGAAGAACAGTTCCTGGAGGTTTGCCGCAAATATAAAACTAGTATAATTTAAGTATAAAACAATATTTATCGATTCAAATTGCCCACCAAGCACTTCCTGAACTCCTGAACCATGTGGCGGATGAAAATGTTGAACTTTCGTTGGTGCGTCTCTCTTCTACATGGCTCTGGTGTAAGCTATTGTCTTGTTAAGTCAGGTGAGAGCGCTCTCCCTCTCTCTCGCTCTTACAGATTAATTCCTCCATCTTAGAAACTGCTTGTGTGTGTCTGTACAATATGTGCACGTGTGTGTGTGTGTGTGTGTGTGTGCGTGTGGGCATGTGTGTGTGTGAAACTCTTGTGTGTGTGTGTCTGCTGTTTTAGAGCGGATGTGAGCTGCTAGGTGCATTCTGCCAAGCTGACCACGTCACAGAGCCGCGTTGACAATATCACGGGTGACGTCGGGGGCAAATTGCAACATCCTACGCTTAAATCTTCTCCGTCTATCTGTACCATTCATTCTCACAGTTGTAGGAGTTTGTTACAATTACAATTAGGTTATTTTATGCAAAGTGACTTAGTTATGATGAGTACTATTGCAAGGAGCAGAGAGAGTTTCTCAGGCATGTTGTTCAAACATGCTTACAGGTAGACCAAATTCAGGGCTGGAACCCACAACCTTCTAGCATGGAGTCAATATTGTACAATGAGGATTTACTTATATTATATCAGATTAATATGATTTTAATTTTAAGTAGTAACAACCTTGTCATACTGTATATAGCATTACATGTAACAATTAAATCTACTGTAAATCTAGTCAAATCTACTAAATTGTAGTACGTCATCTATATCCACAGGCAATACAAAGTAGTGTGAATTGGTTTTATAATGTGACACTAATGTGTAATTGCACCGTATCTTAAATTAGCCTGTGCGGTTCTAACAATAGCAGTACGCTTTGTTTCTAGAAATTATTACTGAAAGCTGTGCGTAACCATGTGGGAGAGTGGATGATTTACAGGACAGAATATTTATTTATTTAATCATGCATGTATTTTGTTATGTATTTAATACCACATTCAACATGTCCATGTACTGTAAAGCATGGAGGGGGACATTTTAACTCTTCTTTACCATCTCCAAAGAGCATTAGGATGGCCAGGTCCACGGCTCGCTTCCAGCCCGAGTCTTTCTGGATAGCGATGCCGTAGCCGGTGGAGGCAAACACCTTCCCACTGCCGATGGTCACCAGCTTGCATCCCTCATCTCTGCCAGCCATGTAGTTGAGCACCGCCGCGTCATAGATGAAGGCGTCCAGTTTGCTACCAGAGAGAGGTCATAACAAAACTACATTACCTACTGGAAAACATAAACATGAGCACAAAGCAAACTGCAGTGCTATCTGGCCCTAAATCGACTGTGCATCATGGCTACCTGACTGTTGTGACTCTAAACCTCAGAAACACCTTGATAAAGTACAAGCTCAGCGAGCACAGCCTTGCTATTGAGAAGGGGGGACACAGGAAAACCTGTAAAAGGTGGTGCAAACACCACAAAGCACCACAGAACCAGAGACAGAGCTGCACTTTCTTTAAAAATGCATTCAGAGAGAGTCACTTCCTCAGATTCAAACAGATAGGCTTTGAGGACCTCTCTGATGGCTGTCAATTCTTCTGGGGGAGGACATGGGCAGCTGTGCGTTGGCCGCTTGCTATGTTACCGCCTTCCACAAGATGAGGAACAGTGCCTGACAATACTCCCTTGTTCCGCATGTGGCATTACGTATATTGAGTGTTTGCATGCAGGTGGATTCAGCTACTTGGATGGAATTCTGAATATACCCTACTAAATACAGTTAACAGGCTAGGCCTTAACCCTAACCAAGGGGAAACGAGAGAGAGAGAGAGAGAGAGAGAGAGAGAGAGGGAGAGAGAGAGAGAGAGAGAGAGAGAGAGAGAGGGAGAGAGAGAGAGAGAGCGGTAGAGCGCCTGAAAGTGACCGGGGGTCTGAGAGTCATGTCAAAAATCA
>JAODOY010000001.1:820733-829676 GCA_025399855.1 Forbesichthys papilliferus | reverse complement strand
GGGGCTTCAGTAGGAGACTCCATAGTTCTACTGGGAGACTTCAACGCGCACGTGGGCAATGATGGATCGGCCTCCCTTATCTAAACCCGAGCAACTGTAGATTTACTAGGCTACATTAAAAAAAAATAACAGTGGAAATAAAATGTCAACTACGATCCGTTACACCACTACTGACTATACTCAGGTGTGTTATCCCTGAGCTCACCTGCAGCATAGTTCACCACCTTCAACCAGAATGATTAACTCAAGCTTGAAATCAAGTGTGTGTGTGAGAGAGCTCCTACCTGTGTTGAGATTCTTAAGGCCCTCCTCATACACCTGGCAGCAGCGCTCTTCTCTCCGTGTTATGTCAGATGCTTGGCCCTTGGCCGTCAGTAGCTCTGGGCCAGCCCCAGGGGCCTCCAGCTCCCGCTTGGCCATGAAGTCCCATGTCATGCTGTCCTCTGAGTATTTGCTCTGTAAGCTGAAAGCACATGGAATGAGGACATGGAAGGCATGGGCGCTCAATACGCTGTGCCTTAAGCTGCCTGTAGTCAACGCACTCTTGAAGGATGGTGTCTTGGAGTTCTTTGGTGAAGTAAAAGATGGTTGCAATATTCAGGAGAGAGATCAGGAATTCTGCTCCTGTAGCAAAGAATCCCACAAACAATGCAATTAGTATAGCATCACAAATCAAAAAGCTGGCAAATTAGTAAAACATAGTAGAATACTGTAATCTATACAGTATACAAGATATAACATGCACTTGCAAGTAATTTAAGTAGACACCATGTAGCTTAAATGTTCAGGGGGTAAAATAACACTTTTAAATGCACAGCCATGGCACCCAGCAATAGAGCAAAATACCCACCATGGATTTTGTCTGTTGCATTTCTATATACAACCTCAGCCAGTCTGCCATTCATAATTTCTGGAGGGAACTCATATTCACCCTGGTGTGAGAAAGGCTTGTTATTTGGGCCTTAAGTAGAGAGTAACGTACATTTATGTACACAGACCTATCCCCTCTTTATTAAACTTCTATCACAGTATGACATATGACTATCACCACGATAATATAGATACTTACCAGGTCCATCTTGGCTGCTTCTAGGTCTTTTTGCTGCTTCCTCAGCTTCTCTGCGTGCAACAGTTCCATTCGGAAATACTAAAGCACACGGAAGACTGTGAGCACCTTGACAAACAACAGGACAGGTCAAATATATTTTCTCAATTTTACGACCTCTTGGTAGACCTTCTTGTCTTCTGGGTGGAAGCGCAGAGCTCTCAGAAACACATGTCTGCTGCTCTCTGAAGACTCAGTGTCCTCCAGTTCACTCTTGGAAGCCATGATCCACAAGGCTGAAAGGTACATAATCGCCAAGTATGTAAAAATCTTACATATTCTTTAACATGCATTTTATGCATGTAACAATGGGACTGCACATATCCAACATTTGATGATCAAATTAGAAATATATATGTGCATGTGTGTATATGTGTATGTAATAGAATGATCCAGTGGTACCTGGTTTGTCAGGGTGGATGGCAAGCATAGCTGAAAACACCCTACTGAGTTCACCCTTGAGGTTCTATCAGGAAAGATAGTGGGGATAGTGTTATTCATGAGAACACATGACAGTGAGACTCAGCTGAGAAACATATTTTTACATACCCATTTCTTACAGAATGCAATGTGGGAGAGCCACAGCTGCACATCACTCTAACAAAGGATGGGGGAAATGTAAATAGACATTATTTTTTTTAAAAGCAATATACCATATGTGCATCTGCATCACTGATTTTACAATATGTATATCAGCTTAACAATTATTGGAATAGTACACAATACATACCTTCCACTTATTTGTTGCTCTTCTAAATACACCATGTATTCTGTGTATCATTGGTACCTCAATTTCCACACTCTTGAATGTATAGTGTATATGCTGCACATAGATCGTAAAATTCTTTTAGAATTACATATATTATGATGAAGATACAAACGGCGTCACACTATGCTGCAAAGCACAACATAGGCATTACCACGTACATGGCTGATTTAGCTAAATTGATTAATAATTAATTGAATCTAAAGCATGAGCCATGAAGACATAAATACAGTGAGGCACCTACCGCTCGTCTCTTCCTTATCAGTTCTAAAACGTTGATCTCATACTGTACATGGAAATTAGAAGATTATAAAACAGAAATATCAAATAGATCTGTAAACAGTTATTATGATGTGACTCAAATGCGATCTCTTACCTGAATATATGCAATGAAATCCTCTTTGTTTATAATAAGCCTGTGAAGCTTGTATTCCAATGTTGTTGCTCTTTTTATTATAGATCTACAGTAAGATAAGTTAATAAATTAGTCCCAAGCATGCATTGCCATTGAATACAATGTTATAATTGCTCAAATGCTGACATAAAACAACAATATATCAACGGAAAGGCAGATAAAGTGTTTCCGTGGCTTAGATAACAATTAACTATAATTGCTTCTTACTTTATTTCTTTTTTGGTAAATAATCCCACTCTTTCCAACTGTTCCAGTTCGGGGATTCGCTCTTCGATCCTCTGTTGGATAATTTCTGCCATTTTGTTTGAGATCGATTTAAATGTTTCTGATGTCAATATTTGTTAACTTTGTATTAATATTCACCGAAAACGTTAACATAAATAATAACCCATTCGTTCTATGGTTACACTCAAGTTGTACTACCAGATCCGTTTCCCACACGTGTTGAAGTTGTTTTTCCGTTTCCGTGTAGCAAATGTTTCCGTGTATAAACGCACATAGGACCCAAGGTACTGACTATCGAAACTACGCGAACTGTACCAAAGTCTAGTGTCTCTGACTGTACTCTCATCAGCAATATTTTGTCATTGTATTTTTTCACAATTACACAATTTTAGGTTTTTACCCAGGTATTGTGTGTCTTCTGTATTCATAGTGTCCTGCAGTGTTAGTTATATTGTCATGTTGATGTATGCATTTGCTGTATTATAATGACAATGTTCTTTCATATGGTCGGGGAAGTCCTTATTTTTTATGTCATCGTGCAAATGCCTGGAACGATAAATAAACCAATATGGAACAATTATAATCAAACCATTCCCTTAGTGATTATTAAAACGTATATGTCAAGGAACCACTGCGTATTCGAAGGGTGAAGGTATACACGTATAGTGGATAATGGTATTGTCCGATAATATAAGCACGCATTCTCCACGCCAAAGCTGTGGTCTCGATTTCCCGCAAAATCGTAGAAGACGAGAGCGGTTGTGTGTCATTTACAGTTGGCCGCAGCCAATCGCGTCTCTCGAAACGCTCGTCACAATTTTTATTGGACCAGAGGTGGCCAATGTCTAGCTGTTCAGTACAAATCGGATGAAACCAAACATGCAATATTTTTGAGCCAGCTAACTAATGATTTTATAAAATAAAATTACCCACACCGTATCTTATCAGACTGTATTCGCTTTAGTTGTTGCTGTTGTACTCGAATTTAACTCCGGCACATAGGGTTTTGTTTCCTAGTGAAGTATGCTAGCCTTGCTAGCCTGCTAGCCAGCATCTCTTCTCGCCTCCTCATTTTCATGGGCTTCTGTTGGTGAGTCTGCCAGCTAACATATGTCATTAGCCAGGTCTGCTTACTAATAGGTTATAACATTTAAATGTGGCGTCACGGCATTGTTTATATCGCGAATGCAGTGTCAAATAAATCGAACGACTATTTTCATACCTCAGCCAGTAGAAGATTTAGCTGCACATGCTAACGTGTTAGCATTTTGATTTTAGCCGAGTTAGCTTGATTGCTAGCGTTAGCGGCTTAATTATTGGCTAAGCTAAATTGCGACGTTGTCGTCTTTTTCATGCTGCCCTGTCTGTTAGGCTTAAGTTTTCATTATTGACGTTTTAACATTTGCAGCACTCAGGTCATAGCATGAGCGGGGTGAGTTGTAAAGCGAACGGCGCTGTGTATCCTGCTTCATCCGCCGTGATGAACACAGTGAAGAAGCCGAAGATGGAGCAGATTCAGGCCGACCATGAGCTCTTCTTACAGGCCTTTGAAAGTGAGATTCATTAATCGTTCATTTCTAGTGTGGCAGCCATGATCTTTCAATGAGAAACACACTTCCCTATGTTTAAAATTGCATTTGATTCCTCACAGAGAAAGCTTCTACATCTTCCTCTATTATGATAATGGTTGACAGGCCTCCAGTTGAACTTCATGAAACTCTTCAGGGTGTTTCAGTCATTATTGTTTAGTCTAATGCCACTTATGCCCGCAGCCACATTGATCTATTATTGTGTAATAAAAGCATATATATTATTGGAGCTGCAGATATTGTAACAAATTAGATATTGCAACAAATTTAGTCACAGGATTCAAGTTTGTTTAACGTCATGACAATGCCTCTGTGAAAGTTATAAGCTATTCTATTCTAGTATATTCTATTGTATATTGTATATTCTGTTGTATAGTCTACTGCATGTTGTTCATTCTTATTTTATAATGTTGTGAATTTTAAGGGGAAGAGAGCCAATGCATTACACATTCCATTGCATTCTAATGTATTATACTGTGGAAGCATATGACAATAAAATTAAATTGAAATGATAAGCCAAATTCTAGATGGAATTTTACTGGAAAATTGAAAGGAAGCGGCTTCAGTTTTTTTCAAGTCTGTAGTACATTCCAAGCATCTTTTGAATAGTTGATACATATTCTGTACTTTATTTTATTCACAGAGCCAACACAGATATATAGATTTCTCCGCACAAGGAACTTAATAGCTGTAAGTCATGTGCATTGTTCCATTTTTGAATTGTTATCTCAATTTGTGTCAGTCTGGATAATGTGTTTTTATATTTTTTCCTAGCCTATATTCTTGCACAGGACTCTCACCTTCATGTCTCATCGAAATACTCGAACAAATGCCAAAAGGTACAATCTTTGAGTTTGTTTTCCCGGATGTGAATGAAAATAGTGTCATATATTGTATCTAGATTTAAATGTATATGCTCTCCCTCCACTAATAATGTCATATATTGTATTTAGGTTTAAACTTATATGCTCTCCCTCTACTTGTTGTTTTTAGGAAGACATTCAAAGTGGACAATATGCTACAAAGGGTGGAGAAGATGAGGGGGGAGCAGGAATCTCACAGGTAAAGTAATTGTGTCTACATTATCATAGTAGTTGAATGGATTTTTTTGTCACCACTACAATCATTGCATAAATATTAGGGTAGACTTAAACAAAAATTACTGAGGAGTAACAAGATACTCATTCAGGTTTTCTATTTAAGATAATTTATATGAAACTTTGTCTAAAACAACATGTACAGACACGTAATAATGCTTTTTTGTTCTTAGCTTGTCTTCACATCTACAGCTAACCTTCACTGGGTTCTTCCATAAGGATGGTAAGTAGACTGTCTGTCTATCAAAAAAATATTTCCCCTTTTTTATTTTAAATGTTTTTCTCCCAATTTCCATACAGAAAAGCCATCTCAGAATTCAGAAAATGATCAAAACTCAGTGTCCCTAGAGGTGCTACTTGTTAAGGTCTGCCATAAAAAACGCAAGGTAAAAGCCAAGATTGTCTAATATTGATGCTGGAAGTGGCTGCAGGTTTTGTTTTTTTTCCCTAATGGATTGCTTGAAAACCATTCTCCACACTTGCATAATATCTTATGTCCCGTACTGCTAACAGTTTAATGAAGTAGTCAATTATTTCATACAAATTTAAATGTTTGTCTTCCAGGATGTCAGCTGCCCAATAAAGCAAGTGCCTACAGGTAAAAAGCAGGTGCCTTTGAATCCTGACAGTAACCAAACCAAGCCAGGCTCCTACCCTTCCTTACTGGTGTCCAGCAATGAGTTTGAGCCCAGCAACAGCCACATGGTCAAGTCTTACTCGCTCCTGTTCAGGGTGTCGTGCACAGGGAGGAGGGATACAAACGGCCTGGTCAATGGAGAGGCAAACGAGAACATAGGTATGTTAGTTTTTCCTATTGTTCCTGCATGTGGTGTTTTTTAAATGATGCAGAAAGCCCTATTGATTTCAAACATAATAGCAAATCTGGTAGCTATACATGCTTTAATGGTTTAACGGACGGGGGCGTCGCCATATTTTAATCGTCAGTACATTTTGTAATGCTTTATTCATTTTACGTTCAATTAGTTTCACGTTTGACTGGGCAGCATACATTTAGCAGGACAGAATCAATTTGATTGAAATAAAGCTATTGCTTAGCGTTAGACCCGCTAGCCTTAGACCTACTACTTTTTTTCTGTGAGATTAATAATATTATGAGAATAATTCCTTTGGAAGGAAAATATATTAAAACTATGTTGATGCTCAAGTGTTGGAATGTCAATATAGGCTGTAATCATGAGAAGTTAACTGGCTACTGCATGAACATGAAACTATAGCACATGCGTAATATGATCGACACAACCGGCTATATTTAAACACATCAGTGCACATGAGAAATTAAACTAGGACTTCCTACTAACCATCATACATATTCTTGCCATTTTTAGACTTGTCATCAAAGTAAAAGATTTCTCCAGAAGCGGAGAAAACACTTTATGCCTACAACCGGCTTCACTGTCGCTTGACTCACATCACTGCACCGCAGTGACAGGCGGTGTCTGTGCCTTCTCCAGTTCTTAGACAAGATTCTAATGAATGCTCTGATGTAAACAAACAAGCGGGTTAATGCCAAACACTTGTTTGTTGTTGATCGCGTCATCTTTTTAACATCTTTGTTTGTTTGGCCATTATCAACATCACAGTATCTTTTTAATTGTCTAAAATATTAAAAGGAGGAGGAAGCTAAAAACGAGCCCGATGCCCGGCCCGCGTCTGAACTCTGACGTGAAAATTGACCCGAAGCTTGGACTAAGGAGCATAATAAGTCGAGACCCATCGAGCTTGGGCTAAAATGTTGGGCTCTAGAATATAGCTTCAGTAGAACTGTGCTTCAATAGAAGTGTGCTCTACAACTGAATCACAATATATTGGCAGCAATACAATTGCGTTAGCTGGCTCTTTTGTCCAAATGGACACACACGTTTCTTCCTGTCACTAGATGTAATGGAGACCCCTAGCAGGAAAAAGAGAAGCTCCTCCCACAGAGAAGAGGGGGAGAGCATAGAGACGTACGTTGCACAGATGACCGTCTTTGATAAAAACAGGTGAGAAGCTGATGAGACCCTTTTTGAATAAAACATACGCGTATGCTTAAGAAGCGAGGCCTCCATAGGTCCAAAATAAATGTGGGGCCTTATCACCCTGCCTGTAGGAGATTGCAGCTGCTTGACGGGGAGTATGAGGTGTCGATGCAGGGCATGGAGGACAGCCCTGTTAGCAAGAAGAGGGCCACATGGGAGACAATTCTGGATGGGAAGGTGTGTACATGGCATTGTTGACATCTGAGTGAGTTTTACTTTCTCATAGTTGATGGTTAGCTGAATTGTGAACTTTGTTGGATACAGAGGCTGTCGCCGTTCGAGACGTTCTCTCAGGGACCCACATTGCAGTTCACGCTGCGCTGGACAGGCGATACCAGTGGCAAATCCACCGCCCCTGTGGCCAAACCCCTGGCCACGCGCAACTCAGATGGCTCAGGCCCCATGGAGACTAGAACCAGCAACCACAGAGCTGCCCTCATGTGTAAGGCTGAATGAACATACACAACACCATGCACATGCTTTGACTAAACCTCTCTAAAGATCTAGATGCTGCGGTAAAATGGATTTGGCAGAATTTAATATTATGCTATACATAGATGTTTTTGAATATGGTGAGATGTTGATCAGTCGCTCAGTCATAATGTAATGTGTAATTTCAGTAATAGGACTAGATGTCACCATTGATTTAACATAAACATGGCAAAAGTAACAAAATTGGTGGTGAGGGCTGTCGCGATAATCGCAATATTGCAATACCGCAGTGTTGCTAACCCAACTGCAGGCCGTGGATTCTTTTGGGACATATCTGCATTTTGTGTGGGAAAGAAAATGGAATATGTTGTCCCCTAACCTTTCGGGTTGTTAAACCGAAACTGTGCCCATCACTTCTTTCTGTCTACATGCTACCTAAATCAAGGTGGTGTACCGTAGGCTACGCGCTTGGCGCGCCATAGAATTTTGATCTTGCGCTATTTAATATGCTTAATTTTATAGTTTAGTCATATTTTCCATCTGATATTTTGGCCCAACATCTGCCGGACAAAGTTACATGTGATTACCAGTAGGCCTACTAAACTGGTAGAAAGCCTATGATGTTGCACAATTGCCTCACCACGGACTGAGATCACGTTGTCTATAAATGACCCAGAATCACACTATTTCCGAAGCTCTGCGCAACGAACTTGACCATTCAAAACAAAAAAAGGTGATAATACTGCAGGCCGCGGTATTGGGGCAACCAAAATCACCGCAAGTAAATTTTCTTCACCGCGACAGTAGTAGTATAATGCATTTTATTTAAGGGTGCCTTTCAAGACACTCTAGGACATCTTACATTACAAATAAACATAATATAAATACATTTGACTAAAACAGGAGCATACATATTACACATGCAAGTTACCAGTGTAAAGTTAAGGTGACTGGGCAGATATTTAAAATAAAAATGTGTTTCTTGTGGTCAGATATGGGGATTTCAGTAATATTAGCAGGGCGAAATTGTTATATAAACAATCAGAAGTTGGGAGCCAGGGAGTTTAAAAACAAGGCATTCAAATGTAGTGTAAGCCACGGGATAGGTACATAAACAGATTTGGCTTTGAGCCTTCAGCTTGTCCAACCCTGCACTCTCTTCCAGTTGTGCGCTTTTGAATGTAAATGAAGCAAGGTGAGTTTGTCGTTAGAAACTTTAGAAAGTGTGTGGTCTAATTGTCAGAGAGGGAGCGGACATCAATCGACTCTGCAAAC
>JAODOY010000001.1:773004-798665 GCA_025399855.1 Forbesichthys papilliferus | reverse complement strand
CTGCAAGGCTGTAATTGCTGCAAATGGAGGATTCTTTGACGAAAGCAAAGTTTGAAGGACAAAATTATTATGTCAAACAAAAATCATTATTTCTAATGTCTTGACTATATTTTCTATTCATTTTGCAACTCATTTGAGGAAAGTGTGTGAGTTTTCATAGAAAACATGAAATTGTCTGGGTGACCCTAAACTTTTGAACGGTAGTGTACATGAAATGAAAGCACAACGTTCATTCTCCATAATGCACACGTTAGATTTCATGATGCGTTTATTTCCCATATTATTTATTTTATATGTGTTTGGTACCTGAATCGTTATGAACTTAATTTAACAAGCAGCATAATTATGTCAGACAAAGCTGTATGCATTGTCACAAGGTTTATGTCATGGATCAAGAGTATGTCCTCCTCTCTGCCATATTGAAAGGTTGAAGGTCACCCCAACCCAGGAACTCAAAATAATTTCAGAATTTCCCACTCAGAGGAAGTCAGAAGCTCGTATTTACCATAATATGTCACTGACTCATTACATAACATTAGGTAGCATGAAGAAGCCTTGTGTATGTCCTGATATAGTAATTGTGTGTTATGTTATGTCACGGTTGAAGAAATTGGTAAACATGCATGTTATTCACTGCATGTCACAGCACAAGCTATTGACAGCTTTGGTCTTGGTGTGTGTGTGTGCATGTTTGTGTTAAATGTGCCTGTCTCTGGCCTTCCCAGACACCTGGGCTCCCAGCTGTGTGAGCTGGAGAAGCTGATCGACAAGATGATGGTGGAGGACTTCAGCATGTACGCCAGGAGCGACCTGAACCGCAACCTGAGGGACGAGGCCCAGGTGATGGAGAAGGTCTGGATGAGCTCCTTCTTAACCCCATGCCAGTCGGTCGCTCAGTTAGCATCACTTAGGATCATAGTTGACATAACGTAAAAGCATACACACGCGTATCAACAAATACTACACGGTGGGGGGAAACGTGCACATTTGATCACAGACAGTATAGCCAGATTAAAAGTAACTAGGAAGTACTCATCTCCCACCCTCCCAGGTAATTTTTTGATTGTCAGTGCATTCCATCCCTGCTTTGAGGACCACTGTACTAGTTCCCTAGAGTGCTGAAGCCTATGAGAAAGTCAGTCCAAATCTTAAGGTATTTAACTACTTCTGCACCCATCACAGGTAGACAAACCAAATGTGACCTCGGAAAAGGTATGACACGTGACCCAATTTGACGATTTATTCTTTTTTTTAAACGACAGCAAAGTGATCAAAAACAGCAGCAAATAAAATAAAAACTAGTAAATCTTGCCATTGATTACTGCATGCACTCAGAGCTATAACAAATGGGACCTGCAGGTGTCTTGGGCCTATGTGAAAATATTTCTGGCAATCAAATGTTAGTCATTTTGCAGTACTCTAACAATAACTGCATGATCATATAATTCTTTATGGCGTAATTCTGATTGTGTACTTTCATCATTTGAAGCTGAGCACTTCACGTTTGACATTAATTGGCTGATTTTAACATGAGGAGGCCTAATGAGCCAGTTGATGAAATCCCTTTGCACCCTGCTGTCTTTTCAGAATTTCACATTTAAAATAGAAAGACTATTCAAGTGAATGACACACATGTGGTGTTTATGTACTGTACGTATGTACATGTTTGTCTGTTGTGTTCTTGTGTGTGTGGTCCAGGAGCGTCTAGAGTCTCTGGTGTTTGGCCTGTTAAGGCAAAGGAAGCTGGACTTTCTGGATCTTTACAATGAGGAGATGATTCTAGCTGCCAAAGCCATTGTCTCACAGGTAGGACATGTCTTTATTAAAGTCCTCCGTCTGAGAGAGAGAAAGATAGATAGATAGATAGATATGACACACTGAGTGCTTCTCTCTTGCATGTTTGTTTATTTTTTAAGTTAATTATAGCACATAAAATGTGGCATGATGTACTGCTGAAGCCTTTTTTGCATTGTAATACTGTAACTGCTGTGTTTATGTTGCAGTGCGTGGTTGAGAATGTCTCACACATAGAAGAGATTGACACTGAAGTAGTCACTAAGTGAGTACGATGCTGCGCTACCTTTACCTGTCAAAGCCGTCCATTGAAACCGATTCAAGACTGGCACTGTTACGGCCTCCCACGGTGCTGAGGAATAACATAAAACCACAAACCCAAAATAGGTAGCCATAGAACATTTATTAACAAAGATCCAATCAAGTCAACACAATTTCATTTATATAGCCCTTAATCACATTGCAGTCTCAAAGGGCTTTACAACCTACATTTCACATCCAATCCAACTGAGAAGGAGACCTGGCCTAAATAACAAAACAAAGGGGAAACCCCAGAGCCAACCATGTAATGGGCCGTCGGAGTCTGTAGTGTCACTACCAAAACAACCAAATCACTAAACTATAAAACAAAGCTGTGAAAACCAAGACTACCTGGTCCCCCTCCAGATGAAACAATAACACACATAAGCTGCCGCTCACCCCTAGTCGGGACATGATTGTAGACCGGGAGCTTCTTGTGTAGCTGGTCCACAGGTGGAACGAATCAGCAATCACTGAGGCAGTGATTGCATCAGTAACCATGATGTGGCCGTGACAACAAGCGCTTTCAAAAACATACGTTGCATGTGATTGGACGAACCTGTGAACCAGCAGTCTGTTGTTATCCACTCTTGCAGTAGAAAAGTCAGGAGAAGAGTGGAAACATATTTTGCATTGCCTTTGCTCTTCTGATATTTTCTAATAAAACCGATGCTGTATTGTGTTATCGCCAGGCGTTTTCAACTTGAGTTATCGCCAGGTCGCCTACGACACACCTAAACCACAGCCGTAGCTAAACACACAAGGTTTACCGGCCTGAATCACCTCGATTTCCAAGCTCTCCACTGATTCTCACGGCGAAGTAAAACTGAAAGCTCGTGAGATCAGGATGGTCTCGCAGGCTATGTTACCTCTGCAACCAGTTAAAACCTGGCCAATAGCTCCCTTTCCACCAAATATAACGTCCTCTTACAAAAGTTGGGCAAAAAAATGAAACCCTTGGATTCCTGGATTTGATCAATTAGGTCTTTTTCATTTTCTAAATGTGTGTCGACAAAGCCAAATGGGAGTGAACAGAGAATGAATACAATGGGAAGCTAAGGAGTTGATGGTTTACCCAACTGAAAGGTACTAGTATACATTTAATAACATAAAGCCGTCTCTCTTTCAGGCTAGCTGACCAAATGCGACAGATGACGTTCCCTCAGTGGTTTGAGCTGCTGAAGAACGTTTTTGAGAGTTTCCTTCTCTTCCTCCAGAAGATCAAGGTGGGCTAAAGCATTGCGTGTTCAGCCTACATGCTGACTGTCAAACAGCCATGGTGACCACTGTCTGTCCTCCAGGCTACTCTGGCCGTCATCCGGACCGTGGTCCTAGAGGTGCTGGACTCCAGCCAGAAGAAGCGGCTCCTGGAGGCCCAGGGCTCCCAGCCTCCCCAGGGTGAGTGTGAGCTGGCCTACCTGACCCACGAGGGCTTGTTCATCAGTGACGCGCTGAGCCACGCCCAGGAGCACTCCGGTGCCTCAGGGGCCACCAGGGAGCCTGTCCTCCAGACAGCAGGGGGAGCAACCTTCCCGTAAGTGCCATGCAGTAGGGAGAGGGAACACGGGGTGTCAGTAGGGGGTCCTGTCACACCACGGTCCCATCTTGGTGCAGGTCAGGGGAGGACATGATGCCCACAGAGCTGGAGCTGTGCCGGGTGGTCAACAACATCCAGGAGCTGCTTTACACGGCCTCCGACGTCAGCCATGATCGCTGTGTTAAGGTGCTGCAGGCCAGGGCCAGGGTAGGACACACACACATACACACACACACACACACACACAGACACAGACACAGACACACAGCTGGCCCAGGCCTCATTCACCCTAGGGCATGTTGGATACACAGCAGAGCTCAGTGTGAAATGCACTAGTAGTATACATAACCTCCCTCTGTTGGGCACACATACACACACAGGCCTGTACCGATAATTACTATATTGCCTTATCGTGCGAGACATGTAAATAACTTGGATAATTTTTCTGACCGTGATAACATTGTATTTATATGCGTGTTGCTGACATAAGTTAGTGCTGCGCTGCTCCTGTGCTCTTCTCCCCTGTGCTCGTTTCTCTCTCTCTTTTTCTCTCACACACACACACACACACACACCGACCAACAGAGCAAACAGCAACAGCTGTTACGTGTTCCTCAAGGCCAATGAGTAGGCTATATTGTATTGTTTAGGTAAAGGTATTTTTCCTGACGACTGCATAATTCCAGCCAACTACATTCAGAAGAATAAATGCAAAAATACAGCATTTGTTTTATTTGCTTCAATGTTTGTAGCCTACCTACTTTGCCAAGCAATGAAACTGGTGTAACCAATCACAACGAATAATGAATTTCACGCGACAATAGTGGAACAGATGTATGTTTGAATTGGTGAACATTTTTCAGTTCCGTGCTTGAGCTCGCAGAAAACTGTTTGAGGAGGTAGTTCTTATCGAACACACTGACGCTGGACGATAATATGTTTGGAATGTTTATTCAAGGTCAAAGCAAACATGTTTGCCAAATCTGAACTCACCTCTATCATTTTGCTGCTGGTTAAAATATCTACAAGTCTACAGAAAATATGGAATATGTCGCTGCAAACCTGTAATGATTATAGTAAATTGACATTTTGCCGTTTCTTAATAATAACACCATTTGAGTTCGCTTTAGAAGGCACACTACTCACACACACAGCCTACGATCTCTTAAACATATGGATGAACTGAGTCATCCTAAAATACTGGATGAAGTTACTGTGCCATCTGGAAAAAATCATCAGCGCTGTATTAAACTTCTCCCTGCTTCCATGGTCGACTCCTTGGATTAGTCATTCCACTCGTGTCTTTTCATGTCTGCCCTTAAAATGACAATAATATTGTTTATTGCGATTATTCATGGAACAATTAATTGGCCAAAAAATATCGTGACAGGCCTACACGCACACTTCCGATCTTTATCAATCTTTATCACATCATGTTGATTAACAAAATGTATGGCCACGTTATATTCACACACCTATATTATAAGAGACCATTGCACATTAAATAATATAAATAATACATTGTAAATGTAAACTATAACAACATAATTCCATACATGTAAATATACTGTAAGTGGCTGCAGTGGTGTCAGACTGTTTTCCCATTGTAGTATGGTCATCATCACTGTAAATCATTGTCCTGCCTGTGCGCGTGCTACAGGACGGCTTTCTGGAGCGCCTGAGCTCCGCAGAGTTCGTCAGTCTGTCCAAGGTGGTGGAGGGCTTCGCCTGCGACACAGATGAGCTGTGCTGCAGGCGCAGCGTCTCCCTCAGGGGGGCGCTTCAGAGCCAGGCCAACCGCTTCGTTCACCGCTTCCACGAGGAGCGCAAGACCAAGCTGAGGTAAGCCGCAGCCGCAGCAGCCTGAGTCCCGCTGTAGTGAAGCGTGTCCCTGGCTCCGTGACAGCTGTGTTGTGATGTGTTGTTGCCTCAGCCTGCTGCTGGACAACGAGCGCTGGAAGCAGGCCGAGGTTCCTGCAGAGTTCCAGGACCTGGTGAACGGCATGGCCGATGGCAGGATTACACTACCGGAGCGCAAGCCCCCAGGTCATTGCCATTGGCATGCAGGAGGATGCATAATTATGATGTGGTATTACGCATCTTGAAACTGTGTGTGTGGATAGTTACATGAGTAGCAGCCACGTGAAATGGCAACACATACAGTACATTAGTTTGTTTATCGTTGCCATGCGGTTTGTCCTCCTTCTACACAGACATCGTTCTGGTGCCTTGTGTTTCTGTTCATTATAGGTCAGGGAATTTGACATTTGACCCCGCTTCTAGCATATTGCCAGCTGCTTAACTTAGTTGTGTTGGACCATGACATGGTCTTTGCTTTTCCTTCCAGGCACAGAGGAGCGGAAGCCTGCAGAGTTTCTCCTCATTGATGGGCAGAGATACGCTGTCATCGGGTATGTCTGGACCAACGGCTCATAATCTGAGCTGCCTCAGTCCGGGATATTAATGTTGCCGCCTTCTCTTTGCTGTAGCACGGTCCTGTTGCTCGTTAGAATGTTTATGGAGTACTGTCAGTGTGTGACCGACATTCCATCCATCGCTACGGACATGCTGACCCGCCTCTCAGACTTACTGAAGGTAAGAGAAGCACGTTCACAGCGAGTCACTCACAACAACACCGTAAACACACGTTGAGTTAGACCCACCTCCAAGCCGGTTGGGTTCCTAACATGCTAGTGCTGGAGAATAAATCTGCGAGCCCACCTTAACGCCCCCCCATCACATCTCTCACAGCACTTCAACTCCAGAAGCTGCCAGCTAATCCTGGGAGCCGGGGCTCTGCAGGTGGTGGGCCTGAAGACCATCACCACTAGAAACCTGGGTAGGCCTGACACACCACAGAGTAGTGAGCCTTTACCATAGAGGCTTACGTCTGGAAGCCACACAATGCCACGCCCGTGTGACGTGGCCAGCTCCAGCCATTCGTTCATACAATGTGAATAAAATAACATGGCTACGTCTTTTCTTATTCTGCTGGGTGTGACTGTCTTTTATGTACATAATAGTAATAATAATCTTTATTTGTATAGCACTTTTCATATAGCATTGCAGCTCAAAGTGCTTTACAGGGAGGGAAAACGAATCACAGTCGTGCTTCCCATAACCAAATACAGACAATGCAACGTAAGGAATATGAAATGGTTAAAGTAATCAGATTAAAGACCTCTAAGGCACATTTGAAACCAATGCGTCGGATGGCAAAAAGAAAAGCAGCAGCATGCAGTGATGTACCTGCGTTGTGTGCTCGTACTAGTCCCAGTGTCCCAGGGCCAGCGTGCAGCACCTCTACATGTGTTGTGCTGTGTTGTGTCCACAGCCTTAGCCTCCCGCTGCCTACAGCTGGTGGTGCGCTACATTCCCATCATCAGAGCTCACTTTGAGCCCAAGGTGCAGCCCAAGCAGCACAGCATCCTCAGGCACTTTGACCACATCACCAAGGTAACCCGAGTGGCCCGACGCAGGCCTCCACAGCTGTGCTGCTGTCTGTGTGGCTGAGCCTCTGTCTCTCTCCTCCCCAGGACTTCAACGATCACATAGCAGAGATCTCTGCCAAGCTGGTGGCAATTATGGACAGCCTGTTTGAGAAGGCGTTGTCAAAGGTACTTGTACTGTGTGTGATACTATACTTGTGAACCGTGTTAATGCTGTCTGTCACACAGACGTGCGTGCGTGTTAGCCAATGGTACATGCTGTGTGTGTGTGTGCGGTCAACAGTACGAGGTGAAGGCTCCCATGCCCTCACCTTGCTTCAGGAATGTCTGTAAGCAGATGGCCAAGATGAATGAGGCCATCTATGAGCTGCTTCCAGAGGAGCAAACCCAGGTGAGAAACACCTTCCTCTTTATTCTGCAGGCTAATGTAAATCTCAATATACACTGAACAAAATGATAAATGCAACTTTTGTTTTTCCCATATTCATCATGGCCTTTTATTGTGGCCACACAACAATATTTGAGAGAAATAGGCCTTTTGTGTACATTGAGAAAGTATTAGATCTTTGAGCTCATGATGAATGGGGGCAAAAACAATAGTGTTGCGTTTATAATCTAGTTCAGTGTAGTTAAAGCTCTTAAAGATATTTAAGGTGTTTACATTTAGTTACCAAACATCTGTGCCCAGATGTTGTTCCTCAGAATCAACGGCAGCTTTAAACTGCACCTTAAAAGACAGCTGGCTCGACTGGGGGTGGTCAACGATGGTGGGCCGCAACATGGGTAACTCCTGTTTGTACCTGCACTGTGATTGTGTGTGATTTAATGGGCACATAAACAATAGGTTTTCTACATACTGATTTATTACATTTGTAAGAAAATATTTCTTCATAGCTGTAATGTCATTTTGGGCACTTATTACTTAACATTTGGGAAATATGCCAAACCTAATAAATCTAGCTTTTTTTAAATAGCAAATGTTTGTCAGATGCACAAATGGAGGTTCATTGTCTATCTACTTGTCTGTCCTAGGCTAGTGGTGGTGGATGTGGCCTTCTACACAGAGAACCTGCAGGCGCTACAATGTGTGGAGAAGCTGGACCTGAACATGGCTGAGATCTGGGAGCAGAAGAGGTGACCTCCACAGCACCCTGGATGGGTGAAACCCAGGACTGTTCTAACCTCAGGCCCATGACGCCACAGCACGTGGCAGCCAGGCCAGGAGGGTCCTTCAACGGACCAGTAGCCCAGCGACATTTAAGGGACCAAACGCACCTCAAGTCACTCATACGGGGCTACCGTCTGTCTGGCAAGAAGTGCACCCTACTTCAAACTGCTGACACCTCATCTTACTGTGTGCAATTAAACAAAATCATTTACCAGAGGATATGCTATTACATTTTGATTGACTCTTTTAGGGGGAACCAAGGCTTTTAGATAAATCTTTTTTTTTGGTTAATTTATTTTTCTCTTGAAGGAATTCTGTGCAGCTTGATTTGCAGCCTAAGTTGGATGTCAATAGAAACATTGTGGAAAAACCTGTATTTCTCACCCTTCTATGCGGTATCTACAAGAAAGTCTGCCTTAAAACTGTATTTGTAGGGTTTCTACACTTTGACTTTAAAATAAGAATGGAAATGGTCATCCAACACTGGTGTATGCAGTGTGTTGCCAACAGGGTATGCACCACATTGGTAAAGTCCCACCAATATGGCCATTCTGGTTTATTGTATGGATGACACAATATAGTGGAATAATGGTTTGTGGCAACACCGTAAATTGTCTCATCAGGAGTATGGTGGTGCTGATTGAAGATTTGCTCTGGACATTCCTCTAATTTTACTGTGGGACATTGAAGGCTACTACAAATACCATCACTAAGCACACAGCATTGGTATACATTAATGTAGGCAAAATTTGAGAGAAAAGTACAAGGCAGAACTGGAATTACATTTTTATCATGGCAATTCACTGTTTTATCCCAACCAGACACTGTATTCTTGCATGGTCATTATGCTTCCCCCCATGTACCACAGACCGGATCCTGTCCCTTCAGAGTAGATTCTTTGTTTAGGTCTAGTTATTCTGGACAGCTATAGAACATCAGCTACACCAAAGTTAAAAACAAACCAGGTTGGGGTTTCTGTGTAGCTGAGCTCCACTTCCGGTCAGGGTTTTCTGTAAACGCAAGGAGTATTAAAAGCACTGCACCAAGTGACAGCAGTGGTGTCTACTTCAAGTGTGCCTACTTTTGATAAGACTACACATCACACTAGAGTACTGTTTTGTTTGAGTGCCTCTTCTGCGTCTGTGTGTGCGCGTGCGTGCGTGACAATGAGTGAAGATGGGTGGACCTAGCTGACCCAGTCTGACAGCATGTCTGAGATGTTATCTATGTTGAATCCTACAAACCCTTTCCAAATAAACCTGGAATGGCTATCACTCTTGTCTCATAACTGTCTCATTTAGGACATTAATCCAATTTGAATGTAATTTGAAAGCAATGTAGCAGCTCATTGGCAATCAACAGATGTGAGGGTGTACTAATGTGTCTAAGCTATATTATATAGTACTTAAATGTAGTAATTCTGGATAAAGGCTGATATACAGTATTTACTATCAAAACAAAACCACCTCTCCCTTCAATGCCATATGGTGCTTTATCAGCTCTGCTCTATACACTGGAAACACATTGTGAAGTCTAGGACACTGTTGTGCAGTCTGCACCACTTTCTTCCTATTTACAAAGCCAGGGCTGTGTAAACAACCATCTTTGTTGTTTAAGCACTCAGAAATGTAAGCTAGCGGACCACGAGAAGATAAGACGTGTTATCTTAACAATGGCCTATGGATATTACTGATTTGAATGTGTAAATGGTGCGTAAAGGTGCAACACTTGCCCTTTAGATGGTAACTGGTCAATCTTAAGCGTTCATAGAGCCACCAGCTCCTGCCATGCATATTAGTTGCCATTAGTTTAAAATGTGTCTGAACAAACGAAAGAGCCCGGGGAAAGATTCTTCACGGGCTTTCCCCAGGTGTGCACACACCCTCAAGATCAACTAGCCAAAAGGAAGTATGATCAACCTGACATACTTCACTCTGTAATTCAAACAGTAATAAATGATCACAAATAAATCAGCAGCACGTCTTACTACACTTTTATTCACATTGTCAGGAGAGCTAGGGTTGTCTGAAATGGTGCTAGGTTACTTTCCAGTAACTAGTGTTTCTTAAATAAATACACTGTGTGTGAACAGTGATGTGTGCATCCTGTTCATAACAAACAAGTATGAGTTTTTTTTAAGTGGATTTCATGAGCCAGTCTGTGGTTGTGAACATATAAATGTACTGTACTATTTGTTAGGAGAGAAATAGTTGTCTTTGTTTTAGGAGTCTTAAAAGGATGCCAGGATTTGTTATTGTTTTGCCTCAGTGGTCGAGGATGCGAAGGTTCCCTGATACTATCTTGTTTTCCAGCAAGGCTCCAGCAGGAATATCAATTCTATCTCCGTGGTTTGCTATGATGATGACCGTTCCCTGACAAAACAAATACAAGCCATATCATATACACCCTGCAGTTTCACAAAAGGAAATACTTGTTTAGAACATCATTAAGGACTCTAAAAACATTCCTGTAATTACACAAAACAAGTTTTCTATTTGGTGGAATGTGGTTTATGATTTGAGAACAATGCTAATTTTAGCTGAAAGCTCATTTTTAGGAAGGAAGAGGGTACCTTTAGAGAGACGTTCTTCCCGAAGGTAACGTCTCCTGACACAGTAAGGTGGTCTAACTCCAGCATATCCGGTATGTTCTCAAACCTCTTCAGGAACTCTTGGACCTACAGCAAAGAAACGAGCACCGCTGAAATCAGGACCACAGTGAAAGATGGATGATACTTAACTTTCATCATTCTAGAGTGGGAGATCTAAAAATTATCATTACTTGGTGTATTACTTGGTGTTGACAATCGCTTTACAGCTTGATCATAAAGTAGGCCTACGTATAAACCATGAACGTCTAGCCAGTCTATTTCTCTTTTCTTAAATTCTACTCTAATGAGAAACCAAGTTTTTGTGGATATATTACCGTTTGTGTGTAGTATTAAATAGACATCTATCGTTAATGTAAACTCTATATATAAATATATAATATCTCTCTCCATCGATGGTGGCCTTATTTCTATCTTACATGCCTCAAAACACTTTCTTTCACATCAAGTTTGTATCATCCTATTGTGTGGTTCTGACAGTTGGTCTTACTACTGCTAGTCTGCTACCATAAATGGTGGAGATTAGAGGAATTAAGTCATTTTAGCTAGGCGTGCTGTTCACCTCTTGTGTCTCCTCTAAACTACTGTCCTACATTGTCATGGTAATGCCTTGAAATGCACTGTGAAAGATAATATTTGGCGAAACTCAAAAAGATTCCCATCTTCACCCACAAATGCTCATCCCAAATATGACATTCCTACTGAAACGTAACACATGTGCGGGTGCAAAGAATAAAACCAATAACATCTTGCATTGTGTCTTGAGATACTGAATGGTGAAGAGGTTCCACGCCTAGCATGCCCCTAACCTTGGTGAAGGAGCTGCCCAGTTTGACGTGTGGCGTGGAGGGGAACTCCCGCTTCTTGCTCATGGTGAGGGAACCGGCGTCCAAGCTGTACAGGTTAGACATCACCAGCAGCAGGTCCGAGGACGTCTTGACGGGCAGGAAGCGGCTCCTGGGAACGTTGACGCCCAGGGCGTTGTCGAAGCTCTTGATGGCTGCGCCCACTGCCGTCTCCAACTGGATGACATTCAGACCGCCGTCTAATGTCTGCGGTGGACAGTGACATGGCAGAGAACGCTAGTACACCAAGATGCTCCTGACCGTGAGAGCTATTGGTCGTTGAGACAATGGTTCCTAAGCTCTACTGGTTCAGAACCATTGGCCAAGGTTGTACTGGCACCTTAGGGTTGACAATGATCTCCAGGTCCATGGAGTTCTTCTCGTGGAGCCGCTTAATGGCTTGCAGGGAGATCCACAGGTTGTTGGTGTTGAAGATCTTAAACTTGGTGACCGACTTGAACTCGTCCACATTGGCCTTGGGCACCTGGGCGATCTCCAGAAGTCTCAGGTGATCTTCGTACTGGATGAGAGTACCACCCTGCACAGACAAACACACATGAAGGTCTACTGTTAGAGTTGGCTCCTGGTAATATTAAATCAGCCAGAACTTAAGCTTAACTTAAGCAATGTTTATCTCTACGTAAATAAACAGCACATTGCCACTAAGTTGTATTACTGCTATTTACAATTCTGTGGAAAAACAACACATTTATATTGTTGTTGTTATTATTATTTCCATATTGTCAATCAATATGGACTGCAAATTATCAACTGTTGATAGTAGGAAAAGTGGCACAGCTACTTATAAAATTTGTTTGAGCAGATAAGGAGATATCATCTATTTATTTCAGCTTCATTACCTCTTATTTCAGATATAGTATATTATATTATTATATTATATTTCATATCTCTTTCCCCACAAATGTTAAGAGTAAATGTCAACATTTCCAATGCGGAGCTCTCTCTGACAAGATCATCTACATAATTGGATGTAAGATAAGATACTTCAAATTCCTGAAGGAAACAGTGTATCTGCTGTTAACAAATAACATGGTGTATACGTACTGTAAACAAACTGCCACTCATACACACAACATGCACATTATACCTGTCTACATTATCACTGTCAGTGTTGCGCTTACAGGGCTCTATGTATCAGACGTTCAAGCACAGAGTTGCTTATGTGACGTAGTGTTGATGTACGGAAGCGGCTAGGACTAGCCTCTGGCTAGCTTACCGTGTAAGGCTTTAATTGACAGGGGAACAAAGGAGTTAAAATGGTTGAACCTGCATTGGGTGACTGAAGTGTCTGCCTGAGGGAAACAACTGGTACTCAGGGTGGAGGGACATGGGTGTGGTCTGCCCTAATGTGTTGGGCCTGTCTGATGATGATCATTATAGGCAGCCTGGAGTGTGGAATTCAAGCCTGACTCCCATGACTGTTATGTCTCTGTGTCAGCTGGGCAATCTTAACCTGACATGCTTGATGGATTGTTGTCAACAGTCCATCTGGGGAGTCATACGTTGAAATTGGTTTTAAAGGGCAGGTATTAAAACAAAATACTTGGAAATTGATTGGATGAACCATTTAGTCGTTTTCGCTGTCGGCAAACCTAAACCACGCCCGTGTAGCTATCAACACGTCGCTGATTGGAATGTTCAGTTGCTACTCGGGCATATTCAAAATGATTACGAGGCTTTCCAGACTGATTCTCATGGCCCAAATTTACTGAAGCTGGCGAGATCAGCATGGTCTCGTGAGGCTAGGGTAGTCTTGCCTTGCAGCTGAACACAAGGCTGCTACAGCTGCTGAGAGGCCACACTACTGTACACTATAGTCATACAAAGCCTAAGTGCACTAACTACGCAAACAGTCAAACTGAGAAACTTTTTTTTTTTTTACTTGCCAGTTTTGTAGTTATTGCAATTACTATTTGTAATTTTCTCAAAAACAAATTGAATTCTGAAACTTTGTCATGAGATAAATCTGATAGCAAGAATTTCATGTATGTACTTATACTACAATTGTAACAAAAATTGACTTTTTTTTTTTGTAACAAGTCAATTTTGACCAGATACGTACAGTTGTTGCAGATAGCGTTTGGACGGCAACACTGCTCTCAACTACAGCTAGCTAGAAAAGGAGCATCTTTTTCTGGCTGACACCAAAGTCCCTGAGCCTACCTGAACACTCCAGGTCAGTTAGCTGTTGAGGTGTATTCCCAGGCAGGTCGACCTGGGCTATGTTCTGTCAGTGCTCTCCAATGGAGTTGGGGTCAAACACCACCTCTGCTGTTTTCTCACGCTGCGTACCGTACCAGGCAAGCAGCAGGTCAGGGTGAGCCCCGGCGTACCTTGACGTCGGCCCGGGTCTTGTCAGTGACCTCCATGATGAACTCGCAGCGCTTGGCGGCTGGCTGGTTCATCAGGTGGTTGAGGATGAAGAGGTCGACGGTGGCGCCCAGGTTGTCGATGTTGGACACGAAGATGTATTCCTTGCCCTCGGCCAGCAGCTTGTCCAGCAGGCCTGAGTTGTAGAAGCTGGCGTACGTGTCTCCGTGGCCTGGAGGGTACCAGGCCTCGGCATTCTCTCCGCCTACGCTCAGGTCTTTGGCTACGGGCAGCAGGGACTCCTTGTTGATGCGAGGGTATCTAGGAGGGAAAGGGTCACGTTATATCACAGCTGCAGGTTCACAGAGGGCCATGACCCTGGCTTGGTGGATGTCGTGCGCCGGCATTGAAATGAGCAGGACTTAAAGGAAAAGTCAGCTATTGCAAGCTAAATGCTAAGCTAATACACTTTGTGTCAAATTCAACAAATATCTCCTCGCATTTCGCTAGCTTACCGTTCTCTGTGCGTGTTGACAAATATATCTGATACTTCTACAAAGCCCTGGCTCCGTAAGTAGGAACATTAACAAAGTTGCGAACACAGCTCACATCAACAAAGCCGTAGGACTACGTTTTGCCTTTCTATGTGTGATGCGCTGCCGCAGAGGACTGCAGAGCGATAACGTTTTTATTTGAACTGGAGGTTAACAAGAATGACTGACCCTGCCTTTAAACGAGAGTTACCTGCTCTGGTTGAAGGTGTGGATCTTGACCCGGTGCTGGGTGTATTTCTGTAGGATCTTTTTAGTATCTTCATCTGTGTTGAAGGAGTTCATCAGAACTAGCGCCACGTCTGCATTGTACGTCTTGTTCAGGTGCTGACACACACACACACACACACACACACACACAATAAGTAACTGCTCCTATCAAATGCCAGAGAAGTGTTTTTTTGACTGCATCATGTATGCGTATTTCTCCAGTATTGCAAAGCAAAGTGCATGTCACACAGAGCTGCTCTGTGGGGACGGTACCGGCCCGTGTCTCCCACCTCGATCTGCTGCACCGTCAGGTCCAGGAAGGTGTTCTCACTGCGGACACTGATGAGGCTCTTGGGGCCCTTGCAGCCCATGCTGGTGCCCAGACCTCCATTGAGCTTCACCACCACCAGCTTGTTGAGACTGGCTGTGATGCTGTCTGGCAGACCCCGACCCTTGATCTTCTCATAGGGCAGGATCTGGTGCGCACACACACACACACACAAAATTTAACAGATGATGTAGCACTAATGTTACAATTACAAATGTACAAAGATCGCTCCTTTTCTTTGTCATAGAATTAATTCTGTTATTGGTCTCAAATACATTTTCTCAGAACCCTTAATCATTCTTTCCTTTAGCTCTTTAACTAGCTAACTAATAATATTAGTTAACTAACTACTAATCTTAGTTAACACATAATCCCATTATATGACAGAACTGTAAACTGTCTGCAGAGACATGCCCTTTAGTATAATAGGCTCTCTTATTCATTGATTTGTGCTAAGCCTATATACCGTTGAACCCTCTCAGAATATTAAGATATGATAACATATCACCACCTTTACAAATAAAAAAAAGTTAAAAGATAATCACATTAGGAAAAGAGAAACTAAATAGAATAAAATGTGAGGGACAGGTAATGCACACCATTATTATACATTATGTTATGTTTGCACCACTGAAACTAAGGTCAAGGTTGAAGTAAACACCAGTCAGTTTGCTATTTCAATACAAATTGTGTATGATCCTGAGGTTAATATTATGCAAGATGGCAAACAAGTCACAAGAGGATCCCTCAACTAGCTTGCCATTGGCTGCACAGACAGCCAATCAAAAGTTTTGAAGACATCCAAACACCCTAGCATGGTCTAACCCAGGTGTGGGCATCCCTGGTTCTGGAGGGCCACTGCCCTGCATGTTTTATATTTCACACCTGATTCAAATGAATGGGTCGTTATCAGGCTTCTGCAGAGATTGATAACAACCAATTCATGTGAATCAGGAGTGTTGGAGCAGGGAAACATGCAGGTCAGCGGCCCTCCAGGACCAGGATTGCCCACTCCTGGTCTATCCAGACCCAAAATTAACTTCTTGGTTAATAAGGTCAGGACACACTTCATTGGGGACTGTTAGTGGGCATAGACATTGGATTCATTTTCATTCTACGGGAGCAGCCTTTAACCAAGCAATACAACTGTTTGTATCACTTCATTCAGCTCTACCCCTGCCGCCAACTAATCAAAACACTCGACTTCAACGCCATCACACTTAGCCACCCCCACAAGACACCGACTGGTCCACCATCCAGAGCGGAAGAGCAAATGCTAAACCGAACAGTGTCTCCAGACTATAATCTCAGCGAGAACCTTGCTGTAGTCTTAAAAGTCCCAGTGGTGTAGTTATATCTTAACAGTGTGTGCTTAAAAGTGGCTTATGCCTTCACTTCATTCAACCAAGCTTCCTGTCTACTAGACATAGGTCAAGAGCACTTGGATATTGTGTTTCAATTCATCTATCATCTTTCTGAGCTTCAGCTCTGTGTTTAATAGCGTTCTGACCTCCAGCAGGGAGTTAAGCCCAATAATCAGGGACACGGTGGTCCAAACCTCATCTCTAGCAAGACAGGTTTTCAAATACTGGAGAGGTCAAACTATTCTTAGTGCTAGCTTTCTGTTGGCCTGAGTATTTTCAGAACTGTTGTGGAGGGTGGGTGGGTTTGTGAGGGGATGAAAGAGATAATATCAAATGTCAGTGTGGTTGAGTTTTGACATGCATGCGCCCTTTCAGAGCTTGTAACACTAGCCTGCTCGTGATGGCTAAGACACTTACTTCCATAGTTAGCATCCCTATTATTAAAGAGCACAACCAGGGCTAGCTTTCCCACAGACATGAAGCCTGAATGTACTCTAACTATAGATCATTTAGAGGCCACACTGTACGGTAGTTATGTTATGGGTGGTGATCAGCGTGTGTGTAGCAACCACACATGTAGTAGTAACTCCTAATTAAGTCAGAATTGCTAATAACCTAATAGCATTTCTGAGCCAATAGCATAGCTTTGTGCCCATGATTGGGTTAGGATTGGTCAGGTTTTTGAGCAGCTATTTGAAAGACGTAACAGTAAGTGGAAGTCTGACACTATAAAACTTAAAAACACAGTGGTATAACTATATTTTTACAATAATGGCACCGATTATATTATTTTATTAACCCAGCCCATAATGTAATAATGTTTTACATAATGTAATCATTTATTACATTATGGGCAAATGTGATTACGTTATAGTTAAGAATAATATTAGATTATTGGTAAGTTATTATATTATTGACTTGTATTCCATTATCAGTTGTTATTGCATTACTGGATGTTACAGTGTGGCTTCTTGACAGAACCATTTTCTGCTCTGCAAGCTTCAGGTTGGTCAAATGTTGCAGGATACATGGAGCTCTGGAACAAGTGAAATCTAACACTGGGCTCTGTGTTCTATAGGCCTCTGGCATTCCCATGGCTACGCATGGCCTGGCACATGACCGCACACACACAGAAGTGAATGCCTTTATATCATGAACATATTATGTTCAATGTACTGTGGTACATAGTCCTGGGACATACAGTATATTCAGTGTACTGTGGTACATAGAACACAGTACACAGGCATTTCTAAATGTTAAACTCAAAAGGGACTTGACCCACCAAAAATACAGCAGTAGATCCAGCATACTGTGTATATAGGAACACATTATTTACATAACTTGATGAGTCAGTTGAACTTGCACAGTATTACAGTATGGGCAGTATATGACATGAATGAATGCCTTCATTGTGGACAAGTGAAGGCAGACACGTCACATGGGCTGTGTGACGTGTGCCACCGCACAGGGCCTCGCGCCCTTGAGGGTCTTGCGCCTGCACACACGAACTGAATATCTGTGTTACATTCATTTTGGTAGCAGGCAATTGTGAGCTCATGCGTTATCATGATGGAACATTTTAAACCAATCAAAGACTAGTACCAAACAGCTTGATCGACAGGCAGTCTCACCAATCAGAAGACCAATCTGCCATTTGTCCAACAAATAAAACATTCTGCCTGGCATCCTGGCAGGTCAACTCCCTTGACTTCCAATTAAATTAGTTGTGAAACTTTCAGAAAGACACTATGGGACATTAGACTGCATTCGTCCTAGCTACCTAGACAAAATATATAGTTCTTACACTTTTCTGAAACCTGGAGAAGTGTAAGCCTACCCTGTGCAATGGATTATTTGGATTTAAAGTGAAAGACCACAAAACACATATACTACAGTACGTGTGTTTTAAGGTAGGGCTATGCTTTTGCTTGCTCTAGCCCCTTCTCTCTCTCTCTCTTTCTCTACATGTGCTTCTGGCTACGGTTATGTTGGGTCAGTGTGGAAATTAGCCTATGCAATCTATCAATGCCGGCGCGTTTGTTTGACCTTTACTTTACCAGGCACATCAGAACATATTCTCATTTGCAGCAACAGACTGGGGAACAGTTACGGGCGAGGAGAGAGGGCAATTTAACCAATTGAAAACTTGTAGGACTGACTATAGCACTGTATCTGCAGTTCGTATAGGCCTATTTAGTAATAGTATATTTTGGATGAAACCTAGTTCAAACAAAAAACTGAAATCGTCTGGCAGGCTACATACTACGGTAGTTTACTTGTCCATTCATTAATGTTAAGAACATTATGTAGGCCTAGAGAACCTGCTTTTCAAATCGGTGAGCGTGGAACTCGGTCCTGGCGCTCCACATTCACTGATGCAGCCCGTGTGTTTAGATAATATTGTGTTAGAAGGGTATTATTGCTGAGTTTGAAGCCAAGAAGGCCAGGAGAATCCTACAAGTGTGCATGGTGAGGCCATCTAATTAGTATGCAAAGTTGAGACCATGTGTATTTGTATGTAGATTGCTCTCCTTTGAGGCTGTAAATTGTATTATTCTAGCATAGGCTCCTTGTTCTAAATGTAGCTATTGTCTACATATTAGACTACTGTGATGTAGGCATGTAGCCCATGGCCGTCGGTTGTGTGTGTTCACTGGTCTAATGGTGCAAAAGCATTACAGCAAAAAGCCACTGCAACTATGGTGTGCATGATGCTGCACTGTAAATGTAGGCTATTGTACAGAGATTATACATGTGGCACACTCGTTAGTTCGGTAGGTGTGTGTGACCGGGATTCATGCACATGCATGTCCAGGCCAAGTAAAATCTGCACAGGGCCTCGCACCCACCACGTGATGGCACTGACAGAAGGTTAAGGCAGCCAAATCATTAGCATTCCCTTTAACCACCATTATATTACCACAGTATGGTAATAAACAAGTATATATATTATGGTCCGATGGATGGGATTTATTTGAGTGTCAGTACAGTACCAGGTCCTCTGGGGGTCTTTGGATCTTGGCCCAGTCCACTGAGGGACCCTTAGCCAGGAGGAATCTGTGGAAGATCTTCTTAAAGCCCTCAAAGTCCTTTTCCGCAATCTGCAACAAGAAAGCGTAAAAAAATCAGTGCAGTGGTCAATCACCCCTTTAAATACACGGCCCATGGCGTCACACTGGTTGCTCATTTAAATGCACACACACACACGTTCTAAATGGGGTTTATTGTGAGTTTGTGTGCATTACTGTGTCGACAGCTCGCAGTAAGCTATGAACAACTTAGGTCAAAAGGAACTGCTGGTGCATAAAGCTCAAGTTTATTCTGGACTCTGGACCTTATGCAACCATGTGTAACCCATGCGTGTGCCCTGCCCAGGCAGGCATACAGTACCTGGGCCTCGGCACCCATGGCCGTGGCCACCAGGGCCTCCAGCTCATCATGCATGGACCGCTCATGCTGCAGCCGGAGCTTCTCCTGGAACTCCGTCATGCCTCCTCTGGTCAGGTCTGGAGGCACACACACCACATGCACAGTAAGACTGGACATGCAGGGACTCAATACAGATATCACATTCACTATCAAACGCTGTCACATGAGGACCAGTGTCTTATCGATCTTGATTACTAAGCCATCATTTTGCTCTTTTTAAAAGTGGTCTAGTCCCTTTCCATTCCAAAATTCACAACGTGAGGAGGAATGTGTCTTTTTTTAATGTTTTAATGTTTTAATGTTTTAACGATGAGAGGTTGTCACCTTGAAATACCAGGCTAAATAGGATACCATGCAACATAAATTAAACATATCTACTTAGAATCACAATTACTGAAACAACAATGAATGGGATTATTTTTTGCCATAGTCCTAACACAGGGATTTCAACCGCCAGCTGCTCATGGAACAGTTTTGATGAGTTATTTATGCGACTAAATTGAGAATGTCTCCCTCTTTATACTGGCCAAAAAGCAAAAAAGCAAAAGAAGCCATTAAGTATTTAAAATGATTATAAACATCTATGTGGTTGTTCTATATAATCATAGAATCAACGTCACTTTTACACAACATTGACAGTGATTATTTAAAGTGACCAGTGATTTAAACTGATTTCACAAAATATGTGTGTGCCCTTGTATCTGACAAAATAGCGTATGAATACATGTATTATAGATCTGAAGGAAGATCTCTGCAGATCTGGCAAATGTGTTGTTTCTTGCGTTTATTCGATGTGATGAAATTGCTTAGCCTATAAGAAATGTCATAATGTTGAGAGGACTGTAGGCTACAAGGCATTCTATAATCTAGACTGCTACAATGTGTCCGTTGAATATAATATATCCAATTGCCAGTGCCATAAAAGACAATAACGAAGGAAAGACTTACCAGCTACAGAAAGCGACATTTTAAAGATAGAACAAAAGAGAACAGTCGAAAGTCGAAATAGAAAGAATTTGGCGAATGTATCAGAGCGTTTCAATGACCTAATAGATGGGACGTCAGTCGATTTCTTAACAAGAGTCATAAAATGATCGTAATCTACTTCCTCGTAGGGTTTAGGCCTATGCTATTGGTTCCGATTACGTGATGCGTCTGAATTCTTCACAAAAAAAAAAATGTAATAGCATTAATGGCCAAAAACACCAAGCAACCTTGTCGATATACATCCACCCCTTATAATGGTTTCAATGTGACAGCCAGACAGAGAAACGGGAACAAGGACTTCAACATTATTGGCGCAACCCGCCCCCCGTCTCTTGAACGAACTGTCGTTAACACGGATGCACTTGGTTTTGTTAGTATTTTGGCAATATATTAACTATCCTTTATGAAATATTGCAACCTGCAAGCATACACGTACTGTAGGTCAGGTCTACGTGTGTGTTTCATTTCCTGAACACGGCAAATGGAAGTTGCCTCATGTACACGCGTAATAACATTTTAACAGAGACACGTAGCCTAAGGACTTTGATGTTATCCTCTTTGCGGGACATTGAACAAACAAAAAACAAACAAACAAACAAACAAAAAAACTTGCAATTTGCAGTGACAAAAGCAGTGCAACACGTTGGTGCGACTTGAAAGCTGCAGAAGCTATGACCCACCTTTTACTTGATAGATTCAAAAATCCGATTACAGGCGGTCAAATTATTAATTGATAAAACAGATCAAATTAGAAAAACCAACATTAATATATCGTCATAAAATTATTTTCTTTGACAAGCGTCTGGTCCTTATCAGACAACATTCTGCACCCAAGCAACTCTCGAAGTCTAAGTAGAGGCGGAAATGACGTGTTGGAGTTAGTGCAAAATAAATCATGTCCAAAAATACCACTGACCTCATGTAGCATAACCACTTTAAACACTTTCCGTATGTTTGTAAAATACTTTTTTAGTACATTTCTCTTATAACGAGTATATAGAAATACCTTTACAGGAATGGGTTTAAATATGATTATTCATTTTAGCCTACTATTTTTGTTTACTTAAGTATTAGCAGCCAATTAAATAGCATAATTATGCGTAATAGCTTGTCTATAGTGAGATTGTTAATTATTGCCTATAGGAAAAATATAAACTGATATTTCGCTATTTATTTATAACGCACGTGTATGTATACATAGTGTATGGTGCTACTACTACACCTACCCCAGCCCACCTGGCCTTATTTAGAAGATCTGAGGAGCAATGTCTGTCAAGGACACCCAGGCCAGAAGTGTGTGTGGGTATGTGTGCGTACTCATTAGGGTCAAGGACACTTGCCGCGGCCTGCCACCGTGTGGCACACACCTAGTATGGCACAATAGCTTTTTTTGTTTGTAATTTCACTCTTGCAAACCTCCTAGCCACTACGCTAAAATAACAATAGCTTCCATTAGCTAAAGTGTTTATCATGGAAAGTGGTGCTTATCAAAATGGGAATTGGGGAGCTGGTAGTTCAAATCCCATCCACCCATGTGTTAACCCCACAAAGTTGTGAACTTTATTATAAAACAAGTCACAAAGATTTATTTTAAAGTGTTATGGGATTACAATGCTAAATGTTAAGAATTAAAAAGGTTAATTCTGCCCCCAAGTGGCTTCAAGAATGTTTCTCAAAAGTAAATGTCAGAACTGACTTATTTCCAGATGACTTTTTCTGAAACATTGTGAACCTGAGTTTATGTCAGAAGATACGTTTTTCAGTTTGTTGTTTCTAATGCATTTCTGTATTTTTCTGCCACACCATTGAAAACCATTGGTTTCCTGATGTAATTAGAATACAACTAATTCTACTTAAGAACTTTGAAGAGGCGAAATAACAATTCAGTTAGGCTTGCCAGGTTTCGGTGTCCTTTAATTGTAGAATGTGGTTCGTTACAGTTTGTGTGCTTCATTATCTACCAACAAGACATTCAAGTGTCTTTTTGACAAAGGCCAGATTGTCGGTTACAAGTTTTCAGAAAATCTCAAAGGTGGTCAAGTTATACGCATCCACACAGACATACTCGCACAGCGGACAATAACACACAGATGTTAGTAGCATGGGTAAGTTTAGAGGGCGGTCTTCACAGCCGCGAGCTGGGAGCGTTTGAGGGGTCTAAGTGCTGCTGCTGTGAGCCACTGAGGGGATTTAGTCACTGGGACAGAAAGTGAAGGGCAGTATCCCTCTCGTCCACCAGTTCAGCTGCTGTGGCTTCAATCTTGGCCCTGGAGAAGTCATTAATGGACAGGCCGTCCACAACTTTCCAGGACTTTTTCTGTAAGGAAAGTGTTACAACAGTCAGGCAGGGTGGCCCTAATGCCTTACAATAATAGCACTTCAAGGTCTTATGAACCACACCCACCTTGATCTGAACTGGGAAGGAGAAAATGAGATCCTCAGGGACTCCATAGGAGTTGCCACCAGCGTACACACCCATGGAAATGAACTCGCCCTGTTGGCATGGAAACAATATCCAGTCAGTGCCTGAACATGCCCAAAACATTCAGTGAAGGCCCCTACACATGTTCATCGTATTTTGATATAATTTGAACATGCCACCTATTATTTTTACAAATCTTGAAGCATATGTGATCTGACCATGTTTGTCATTTATTTAACACAGTCATTTTGAGCAGTGACCTCTTTGGTGCCGAACCAGATGTCCCTCATGTGATCGCAGATGGCCTTGGCTGCAGACATAGCGCTGGACAGCTTCCTGGCCTTAATAACAGCAGCCCCACGCTGTTGCACTGTCTACACACCAGGGAGAGACACGCACATCACCACATCAAACAGGCGTGCAAGACTGAACCTTCCTAAGAAGGATATACAATGTGTCCTGTACTGCTTCACTCTGCAAAGTGTATAGACAAGACTAGAGCAAAAGCCTATTTCTCAATCGCATAGGCATTGTAGCGTTGTGCAGTGACTTCGCCGTCACGCATACAAGACTGCTCCAACATAGCTCACCGAGATAAAGTCCCCTTTGAGCCAAGCGTCATCCTTGACGGCGCCAAAGGCAGGCGTCTCAGTGCCGTGCACCTTGACGGAGGCGTGGTGCACATCAGGGTACTGGGTGGAGGAGTGATTGCCCCAGATGATGACATTCTTCACGCTGTCGGCAGAAACACCGCAGCGTATCGCCACCTGCAGGAGAAGGACGGTATAGCATGTGAAAGGTTACACTTCATAATCATGTCGAGTTGGTTGCCAATTCGAAAGACCGATGTCAACAAGTTCCAACCAGGTATGGAAGCTGTAAACCAACATGGCTTGAACAGTACACAAGTGTGCCTATATGCAAATGCAGTAGTTAAGGAACATGTAGGGGATAAGCATACTGGTGGCGTGCAAAGAACTAAGAACCTAAAGACATTATAAAGTTACTCAATATCACCAGGCACTAATGTGCTATAGCAATGCTGTGAATACAGGTAAAAACACATACGGTAGGTACTGCACTGGCCATGGGTTCTGTCCAGGCGAAGGGATGCCAGTGTATGCATGGCGTGGTAGCTAACAACAACCATGCGTATACTAGAACTGGATGTACTGCAGTACCTGGGAGGCAGCCCTGTTGTGGTCCAGGCGGGTCAGGCAGGAGAAGTTCTCTTTGGGGATGGAGGGAGCTGACTTGGAGGCGATCAGACAGTTTGTGTTGGCTGGGTTGCCCACAACAAGGACCTGAGACACAAACGGAATATGGTGTTGTCGTGGAATGTTATTGTAACGTAACTTTCCCCCCCCCTTCCCCTTCAATGAAAAGCTCAAATTTTTAAACGAACGCTCAATCAGATGAGGGGATGTCATTAGCTTGGCATGACTGCTGCTGACAGCCTATAGGGAATGTTGCTATTAAGGACGACATTAGTTAGCTTACACGAACCTATTGTATTCATGGTTTAGATGTGCCTCGAACATGTTGTTGGGTGATACATTAATGCAGACTGATAACACACTTGAGCTAATTGGTTCTTGTACTTTCCAAGGAAAGACAGCATGAGCAACCATGTTAAGAACAGACCTTCAGGTGTTCAAATGTTTGTGATTTATAGAACTGCACTTAGTAAACAATGAGATTTGTTTTTTTTCCAATGGTCCAATAAGGCAGTGAGATCTTAGGCTGAGCAACAGGTTGTTGACCCTGTTTACACTGCTTCATTGCATGTGTTTACACACTGCAAACAGTATGAAACCTTTACCACTACAGCTTTGGAAGGACATAACCCTGTAGACCACAGGTCTGGAACTAAATACATGTCCTCCTGAAAGTCCTGAATAAATATTAAAAATAAACTGATTTGTTTGGATTTCATTTGGGTAGACTGTTTAACTTCCCATGGCTGTGCTTCAGTTTAATTTTAAACAGAGACCAATATAGGATTTTAATGTTTTTTTAATGGCACTTTAACACTGCATGCTACTGGCTCGACTGTACTCACCTCAACTACTCACTTTTGGAGCTTTTACACCACATGGTACCAGCTCAACTCTGCTTTTTTGGTTTTACACCAGGCAAAAGTTAGTCTAGTACCTGGTACTAATAGTATGTACACATACACTCATCTAAAGGATTATTAGGAACACCATACTAATACTGTGTTTGACCCCCTTTCACCTTCAGAACTGCCTTAATTCTAGGTGGCATTGATTCAACAAGGTGCTGAAAGCATTCTTTAGAAATGTTGGCCCATATTGATAGGACAGCATCTTGCAGT
>JAODOY010000001.1:742888-772904 GCA_025399855.1 Forbesichthys papilliferus | reverse complement strand
CAAAAACACACACACACACACACACACACACACACACACACACACACACACACACACACACACACACACACGGCCTCCAAAACCACTCAACCACAGGTTTGTGATATTCGTTTAGCGTTAGCTTGTATTAATGACAACCTCCCTCCACTTTAACCGCCTCTCCACTTTTGACAGCTGCTGCGTAAACAAAGCACGGTTCTGATAAGCTGACATGTGATGTTTGCTGCTGCTCAGCGACAGAGGCACGGCCCGGCATGTTTATCACATCTCCCATTACCTTATATTGTCTGTCCTCGTAGCCTGTGCTTTAGCTGTCACTAACTGACACATGCCTGAATGACTGGAGCCCTCCCCTTGCCCTGTCTGTCACCTCGACGCAGACGCACACACACACCTGTTTATTACAAGCAACCAATAGATAATCACCATGCACCTCAAAATAGTTCTAAAACATTTCAAAAGCTGTATGTGGGACCAAAAAGAATAGGCATGAGAAATGGCCCTGACAGATCAAAGGGAACTTATGAAGTTTTTTTTTAACATGCCAAGCGAAGACATTAAATAACACCAATCAGTGCAGGCTGTCTGTCTCCTAAAATATTCCTTGGGGCGGTGATTATGAGCAACAAACAGGACACAACGATGATGGCATTTATGTCCATAATTGTCTAAAAAACACCAATCAACACTTTACCTACCAATGACCTCTATGGAAAAGAACAGTAATGAGGTCCCCTGCCCGTTCGTTATGGAGAAAAGCAGCAATTACTGCTTCCAGTGACACTGTCTTTCAGCGGGGCAAGCTTATCCTGACAAGAGAAGAGAGGAATTCTGGGAATGCAGCTTTCTGACCGGCGAGCTGAATGTTTCTCACCGGTCTTTCATCGCTCCATAGTTGGAGTCCTATGGCCAAATAAGTCCATTCGAAAGTGAGAGTCAATGGTGGCTGTTTTCGGGGCACCAACAGGCGTCAGTCCATCGTTAGTCGGTTGTTTGTTATGTCTGGTTTACCAGCCATGTGGGGATTATGACCACCTTGAGCATCATAACATGGCAACAACAGGACAACGAGGAGGTGTGATGGTATCAGAGCAGCAGTTTACTTTGCAGGGTGTTTGTGTGTACGTTTTGTACATGGGGTATTAAGGGAGTTTCTCTTGACCTCGGACTGAACCTTGCATCAATGATCTCACGTGATATGGAGGGTGATCTCACCCCCTGCATGTCTCAGATAGTGGCTCCACAGCCCCCTTCTCTTCACCTATAGACATCCAGTTCCAATCCACGCCATCTTGGTTCTTGCTATATGCGTATTGCACCACAAGCACATTACATTAAATATACAGTGTCCATCAGCCTCACAAGGCCCCTGCACAGGGCGCATCGCTTCGGCTGTATCTCAGCGAAAGCAGAACGCACACAGACACATTCCTGCAGGGATTTGTGAGGCGAATCGAGGAAACGCATCAAAACCAAGGATTAGAAGTCGGAGGCCGTTCAGAAACGCTGATAGCACCGTCAACAGCCGCCACCAGATAGTGTCAAGACGGTTGGCCTGGCTAGCTTTGCTCCAGTTTTGCTTTGTGTTTCATGGGAACATACTGCTCCTAACAAGTCCTCAACTGCCCACAGCCATTTCCAGTGGAGCATTAGTCACTTGGGCATATAGTCCCCCAAAATGAACCTACCGGCACCTCAATCTTGCTGAAAAGTGCGTCACTCCACTTGAAAATCTTGACTGTGTGCCAACACTTGGCAAACCTTTTGGATAATTAAGAGTGGTCACGCCCCATAACCCTCATAACCACACACCCCTTGCCTTCTTATCCACCCCCCCTCCCCCATCCTGGCAACAGTATCTGCTCTGTCGCAGTTTTCTTTGCTCTACGGCTGCCAATCACTTATTCTACCATCTGCCTGGATTAATGCTGATAGAAAAAGCCCTGAAGTAACTGGTTCTGGGCCAGTATTGCCTGTCTGTACGCTGCATACTGGTTAAGGGTGGGATTTATAACAGAGAGAAAGGTGAATCTTAGTGATTCGTCTATCTGGAGCTCCCCTGAAGGACAATCCGTTTGTGCTGAGATTAATGGAACAACGCATGGAATTCTCAGTTCATCACTTTAGAATGAATGTCTCCTTTGTGGTACTGGTTTGTTCACCAGTGCTACTGTAGATGCATTCCTTAGTTGCCTTGAAGCTGAGTCTACTGTAGTGTTATTCTCTCTTTCATTACACTTGGTTTTAGACTTTGTTTTTAAAGGTATGATTATGCTATATTATTGACTACACAACCACACAACACAAATACAGGACTTACAGATTTGTATCTTTACTGACTCTTAGAGGAACCATCAATACATTAAGACAGAGAAAAGGTGTAAACAATGTTTGCAGGGGTGGTGATGATGTCCTTCAATGTATTAAATAATGCTTTGAAGGTTATTTTCCAGCTGTGATTTTTAAGCCCAGTGATATTTTCAAAACATATGTTGAATAATATAGCAGTCTCAAGCCATATTATTTGTTCCTAAATCTTTGTACACCAGAAATAATCAATCTCTTTTAAATAGAATTTTTGATATGTCCTCAGTAACAATTTTGACCAATCAGAAATCTGTATTTTTTAACGTATTCCTGCCATAGTATATTTATGCAATCGTTATTGTATGTTAAAACACTTAATACCCCATTTTAACAATTGTCTAACAAATATTGAATCTGTTCACAACCTTTGCACTTACTTTTCTCTGCTATTATATGTCCTCTTCCACTGAGCACCAGCTAATCCATCTTCTTATATTTTTGCATGCATGCATCATACATCCTTCTCCACCTCATGGGTGAACTTTTCCACTCTTCAACTTTGCCCTTGTCCCACCTGGTCTTAAAGGATTTAATCTCGAACTTTTTCACACAGACATACCTAAACTATAAAGTCACCTCTAGCCTGAGCTGCCTGTCCCCCAGTCATATTGGAAACACGTAAAGGTTTGACAGACAAACAAACTAGCAAATTTCATCCCATCAATACTGCACATTTCTCTTCACCTTTACAATCACTAGCTGCAGTATAGTGAGAGCAGTATGCTCTTTCTGCTGCACGTGAGGAGCAAAACCCATTCAGTTCACTGGGATTTAGAGAAAATTGTGTTTTAGCTTTCTAGCCTTCTATCCAATGTATGTAATGGGCTGAAAATGTATCACGTGAAACATTGAGACGGAGTGCATTTTGGCACTGTTTTCATTTGCAGATTATGGAAGACCTTAAACTAATTACAGTCACTGTAATACAGACTGTAAGTACAGACTGTACCTTTAAGCACAAATAAAGCCAACTGCCATTATATAGGCTTGCTAATCTGAAGTAAACACATTCATATCCATTGATGAGTTTAAAGGCATCATAAAGAATGTGGTGAAGAATGTTTGTGATTGTTTTTCTTGAGACCACTGTGTTGGATTAATTGTTCTTTTATTTTATTGATTTAATTAACATGCATATACAGTATATCGTGTTTTATATTCTGTTTCTCTATGACTGCTACCTTGGCCAGGTCTCTCTTTTAATTTAATTGAAATTTTCAGTCTCAATTATTTTACCTTTATTTTACCAGGAAATGAAGGTCAAATAAAATAAATAAATACTAGTTATCCAATTGCAACCAAACAATTATTTGGCACAAATCTTAACCAACATTAAATGTAATGTCAGCTGTGTCTTCAGTGCGTCATATTTCTTCACACAGCACATGCACACGCAGGAACCTGTTCTTCTCTCTGTCACTGTTGGTGTATGTCCTATTGTTGTTCCTATACATACAGTACAGTGTGTGCTACTTGTCAGTATGGCTCTACCAATGACTCTCAGTCTCAACCGTAAACTGACCAAAATGCTTCCAGCTGCTACATGCCGAGGCATGCTTTTCTGCTGATCTGCTGACATTTTGAAAAAACTCTTTTACTGCAAATTCTGTAGGTTTCTAAGTAACTCAAAATGTAATAAAAACGGTGTTAAGTTATTCACTGTACAGTATAATGATATTTAGAGTATGTTGGCCCTTCTGGTTAATATACTCAGACAGTTATTACTGTATCATACACCACTAGTTGCTTTCCACCTCTGCCAAGAAACGCCTGTCTTATGTGTCTGAAGTCTCTGTGAATGTGAGGCTGTCTTGGCCTGATTGTGCCAGGGTGTCTCCCCTGAGGCATGGCGCCACTCTGTCCCCCTGTTCCGACCCTGCTCCTTTATGTCGTCCTTTTCTTCTCTAAACGGGCCGTTGCCCCAAGGTCCACAGCCTCGCTCGCATAGCGGTGGAGAGACACCAGGACACACGGAGAGAGGGAGCGTGAGGGCAAGACAGATATTGGGGGAATAGCGTGTGAGGAGCAGGCAAGACCGAGGGAGATGGAATGCGAGACAGACAGACAGAGAGAAGTGAGGGGAGATATGATGTGAGGAACTAAATAAGGAGAGAAGTAAAGCGAGAAAGAGGCGATGATGAAACACTGCAGCAAGGGTGAAAACAGAGAAACAGAAAGCTGTAATTTAAAACTTGGAATTAGCATGACGCAAATTGGGGTTAGATGTCAGATTCTTCTGCGCCAGGCCGCCAGGTAGAGACCATTTAAAACATTTGTGGTAGACAGCACAAAGAGATTTCCTGCCACTCTCACATATCACATAACACACTTACATACACTGTACATATACTGTACAGTACACATACTGTATGTTTCATTGCATAAGAGCACACAATGACACACTGATTTCAACAGCATTAATGGCCAGTTTCACAGACATGGATTAAACCTAATCCTAGACTAAGAATTATTTCAATGGAGCTCTTCATCGAATTTTTATTTTAGTCTTAATCCATGTCTGTGAAACTGGCCCCTAATACTGTATGGACACTTTCTCAAACATGATTAGAAAAAAGAATCAAATAGAATTTTAAGTAGTTTCTCCACACCTGAAAATAAATGGGGTCTGATGCTTTATTCTTTAAAGGGTTTGAGTTAACCACCAGGGTTAACCACCAGTTTGAACCAGATCTTACAGTGCCTACCACACACACACGAACGCACACACGCGCGCGCACGCACGCATTATTGCCAATCCTTTCCTTGTACTATAAAATGTGCTACGCTGTTGGAGTGACAGCATCTCTGCAGGCTGCATGGAAATAATCATTAAAAAAGGGCTAGTTGCCACGGTGACGTCCAGCTAAGTACCCATTGTCTCTGAAAAGCATATGGAAAAAATGCTAGGCTTCAGTCCATCAAAAAATGTGTTCTTCTTGGGTTAAAAGGGTTCATGCATTTGACCCACCTTTCACTTTCAATGTATTTTTACTTTATATCATAGGGACTTATTTACCCCATAGCAAACAATCAGAGACACAGTAATACTAGGATATGCAGTAATGCATATACCCACTAGGGGAGGTTGCAGCATTAGGTCCTCTTTTTTCCTTACATTTAAGTAACTTATATTAAGTGTACCATGTACTGTACAATGGGTACACTTACTGAAAAATACTTTCTTCTTTCCACAGGTCACACATTCACATTAGCCCATCATTGAGGATGAAGGTCCACTACAACACCCTGATGTTTCCGGTGGATGTAGCCCAGAGATTACACCAAGCTTTTCTTCTATAAAATAGGAGTGTGCAGCAGTATTACAATCATCTACTGCTGTAATGTGCGCTTCAAGTTGTGTACACTGTAGCCTGAATAGGCTATAGACCTACAGTATAAGGATGAATAGTGAAAAATAGGGAGAATATGTTGGTACCAGTCACAGGTCTGAAAGTCCATACCAGCCACACACCCACAGTATATACCACATGTACATTCCTTGGTTGTGAAAGCATCTCCAGAACCTCACATTTCTGACAACAGTGTGGACCTATAGAAATAAGAGTGTGAGGGGGGATGGGGGCTTAACCTGTCAAAGTTCCAGTTTTGTCCACATTAGTACGGTTTCTCATCTTTATCTCTCCATATTGTCCTTCCATCCATGAGTCCAGCTATATCCAACACCTAGTCAGGAGCTTTTCACACACTCTTCCAAGTGGAAAAATCTGTTTGTGCCATGTTAGAGAAACCGGAGATTTTCAGACACGTTAACGTCACGTGCAAGATCACATTACAATATAAAATGGGCAGGTAGGGATTTTGTCCGGGAGTAAAACATCAAATTACACCAGTCCCGGACTTGGCCAATATCACTTATCCATGGAATGTTTGTTTTTGGATAAGGCTTAGATGAACAAATGTAATGTTTGTTGGTACAATTGGTAGGCTACAATATTTCTGGAAGAATATAGCGTTAATATTTTATCTTCACTCACCTTTAGCAAACAACTTTTTTCTCACACACTCATCGCAAATGAGATTATTAGTAGATGGGAAAAGGTGTTTGCATGTTAAACAATGTCAACAAGCGACGAAGACTGCAAAAAACAATATGTTATATTTTCATGCAGGATTTACCATTACAATAGGCTATATTAGATTTTTCTTTTTACTGTAAATTGTAATATAGGCTATAACAGGGTTATAGGCTACGGAACAAATGTAGGGGGGAAAAACAACTAAACACGATTCACACGTAAATATTATGTATTCTATTTTCTTAATTTGACAGCATATATATTGTGTTTTTTTTAAAGAGTGTGAATCAAAATTTCCATTGCATCTGGTAATTTTAAACAATATTCAATACTTAAAGGTGATCTGTGTATAAAATGAACCATATTCTATAAACTTTCATTAAGTTCACTCTCAGGTCTTCCCCTATTGCCAATTTATCAGTTAATCTGCTTACATGTGTCCACACACACACACAGGCAAAAAAAAGCCCTATGTTCTTTCCTTGACACTTTTCCTTGACCTCGAGTGAAGATGTCATCTTGACTTCAAAGGACTTATGTAGGAATAGGAGCCACGGTGGCAAGAGAATTTGACTGCACTTTGGATATGTAATTATGCTGGTGAATGTTACGACGGGTCTGTCGTGGTGAATTGACTAAAAGTGCACCTTCTCATTCACACCGTGCGTTCCAACTTCTTACCATGTTGTTTCATGCAGGCTATGTAAACATGGACAGCTCCATGAAAAATATGACTTCATTAGGGAAGACCGGGTATATGGTTGTCACATTTTTAATTTCTGTGCATTTTTCCCAGCATTGGCTCATCCAAGAACAATACGTTCACCATTATTTGGAAGCTTTGGGTCTGTACATTTTTTATAATGGTGTGCTCTGACACTTTGTGACAACCAACCCCATTGCAGAGTTGGTTGTCACAACGTGTAGGGTTAGTTGTGCCTATATTTTTGTCCCTATAAATATTTTTTAGCATGTATATGAGTAATATAGTAATCTCTGCTTTTATCTATGTTGTGAACATTTACATATGACTCATAATATTTATGCAACAAGTAGGCTACTTTACACAATAACTTTAATGTTATTAGAAAACTGTATAAAAAAAACTAAAAAAAAACTTGAATCTGAGAACCTAAATATTAAAATATATATCAATCACTGGCCCGAGAGCAGGAATCACAGTGTTGGTAGATGTATGTTGGGAGCTTTTGTATGCATTCTTCGTGGGCTTATTGTTTACATACAAGGCACTGAACCCACATCTCTCTGGATCTACTGTTTGCATAAGGCTCAATGCACACCAAGCAGAAACAGTCCTCATCCTCAGAAGATTAAGATGGCGGACGCCTCCTTTTTGCCTTTCTCACTATATACATACCTGTATATAGTGAGGAGGGGCAGCCTTCGGGCCAGGCAGTGGCTGCAGGTAGGTGGAGGGGCAGCGCTCGGGCCAGGCAATGGTTGGTCAGTGACACTTGCTGGTGCAAACTCTGTAAAAACCTCCCTATTGAAAAGACACTAACCCTAAACCCTGCCTGAATATTCAGAGGTGTTGCTGCAAGTAGGTATGCTGTGGAGATCACCTCTGGAGTGTCATACATTGTCATCGTCTTCCCTGGGTTCCTCAGCATCCACAATTCACAGGAAGTATTTCTTTGTTTTTCAATGGCCCATAAGCTGACCGATGCAGTGGCTGAAGGCAATGTGAGCAATGTGGAAAGAATGAGAGCAAGACAACACCATTGTCCTTGGCAAGATTGAGGCCATCGAAAGACAAATATAATACATCAACAATGTGGAATTTAAGCAGCGATGGATTGAAGCACCACTATGCTGACCGGAAGTAGTTATCTGCTCATTTGCATAACCGTTGACTTGACTACCCATAGCCTGCAGCTCTACAATGGCAAAACGACAGGTTTCACATAGTCGCTACTACACAAGTTCACCCTGGTCACCGTATGACCATACAAGCCCTCGTTCTGCTTAAACTCACCACTTAGAATGCTACGGCAGATAGGTACATTTCTGGTTACCATAGCAGTGTTTAAAAGCTGTCTCTGCCTAAACCCCCTAATATATTTGATATGTGTGATACAATGTATAATTTACCTAATGTTCAGTGAGCTGAAAAGGAAACTTACAGTAAGTGTAACTGCACCTTAAAACGTGTTTTTAAAGCTCTAAATGTTGAGCCACATCAGTGCTTGTGTTAATATTGACCAAATTCTCGTTTTTATAAAAATCTTTAAAAAAAAATATCTTAAGGGATGAAAACAGAACACGTCATCAATTCTACTATATAGGCTTACCTTGCTAAAAACATCCTAGTCACATGCATAAGGTATGTGTTGCATGCTGGAACCAGCATTGAATGCTGGTTTGCAAGTAGGCAGTAGTTCTCATCCATGGATCCTATTTAACAGCACATGTTTATTCTTCTTGTGTTAGTTTCTGCCTGTAAGCTATTGACTCGCCTTGCCCCTTGAGGTACAAAATTGTATTACAAGGTTTAGAGGCTGTCCGGGAAAGAATCCTCTGTTTATTTCAGAAAATATATTTACAACACAGTACATAGAAGTTGATATTTCTTATACTTTATATTGATACTTTTAGTGGCTTTTTAAACTAAACTAGCAACAAGGTTAAATATGATTAGCCCATGCTAATGTGGCCTTAGTAATGCAAGTTTTCACCACTAGAGGTGACTCCAGACACATATAAAGAGGGTGTACCTTTAAGCCAGACATTGCACCCCTATGTGTTCACTAATTGCACATCTGTGGATAAGGTTGTGTATTAAACATGAATGTAGTCAGCTATAGTTTGCCTCATGTTACCTTTGACTCAAAACTGGTGTAAATAGGGGTCTGTGGTTATGTCAACAATTCCTGGATTTTGACAAGTCAATATTTGATGGCAAGATGCATGAGTGGATTTAGGTACATGTATATACCCAGACACACACTTTTAGAATATATAATGTACCCACACACAAAATAAAAACATAGTAAAATCTAAATATAATAAGTAATCCATAAATATAAGTGAAATTGACATAAAAGAGACTTCATCTTAATTTTTTATCATATATTGGAACAGCAATACTAATTACTTTGTTTTGCTACACTGAATATAATATAACTTGAGATGAAAATATATACTGTATATATGAAACACAGATCCCAATTTCAGCTTTTATTTCCTGGTATCTAGATGTGTTAAACAACAGAACTTGCGCAAAAGCTCATGTGTGTAACAGGTCTTACTTGTTGCCCCGGTGTATGCTGTTAGATTGATTGGTTAAACAATAAATAGTTATGAATGTCTACTCTTGGGGTTCGCCTATGGAGGCCACATTTTTGTTAGAAAGGAGAGGATAAAATCATGCCATTTTGAAGCTTATAAAAGAGGGGAAAGTGGTAAGAGCCATTGAACTAGCATTGGGTTTAGTTTATGCCTTCACAACCATTTGGATTGTCCTGAAAAAGAAAGATATCGCTGATATACTGAGGAACAGAAATCAAATGGTCGACCAAGGAAAACAACTGCCATTGACTAAAGAAACATTGTGAGAGCTGTATATGTGCAAGCTGTACCACAAAGTGCAAACCACTCATTAGCAGTAAGTATCAGATGGCAAGCTGCAATTGGCAGTCACAAATGTTGTGGAATAATGTTTTATGGATTGACAATACCGAGACTAACCTCTGCCAAAGAGATGGAAAGCCCAAGGTGTGGCGAAAGAAGGGACATGTTCATGTATCAAAACAAAGCTTGCCTATGGAGCACGGAAGAAGTGTCATGGCTTGACGTACACCTGCTTCAGGAGCGGGCTCAATATTAATTATTGATGATGTAACTCATTGTGTAAAACTTTCAAAGTAGGATGAATTTACAAGTCTACAGAAACATCCTGTCTAACAACGTATGCTGTAGAAATGTGCCAAACTACTTAGGAGGAATGTCATCATGCAGCAAGACAATGACATAAAACACATTTTCAACACAACAAAGGACTTCATCAAGGAGAAAAAAATGAAAGGTTTTAGACTGGCCTCAGCAGACCTTAACCCAATTGAGCATGCATTTCACCCCCAGAAACAAAGAGGCAGCAAAATCCTGAAAAAGCCTCACAAATGTTTAGTGATAGTCAGTGGGTCGCAGCACAAGATGTGCAATCAAATATAAAAATAAAGAATGCTATCTATTATTCCAATACTTTTGCTGACCGGAAAATGTAGATGATTAGATTTGACATTTTGATCTGTTTTGTGTACATCTTTTGATCTCAAACTGTACCGTCTTCAGTGTAGCAGAAACAGTGTAGCAATGATTTTGTAAGGGACTGCATACTGTACACATATACATAGGGCCATATACTGTACATAGAGTATACATACAACACCCACTGCCACACAAGCACAGGGACATGAAACTAAAGCAATTAACCTTCTTAATGAAGGGCTGATGGATAGGTGCAAAGTGCGAGAGGGTTTCTAATGCCACTGCATGGCCTAATGAATACATAAAAGCATCGTTTTAGAGCCTTCAGTCCATTGCAGTACTGCTGTGATATGCCAACGCAGTGCCTTTGTTCCTTCTATAGACAAGGGACTGTGAAAGCTATCTGTCCTGTAGCGGGCCCGCATGTAGCAGCTAGCCCCTGATAAGAGAAGCCCCTCCCTCCCCACTCTCTCCACACATCCCCGGCCTCCATACCAGTGTTTGGTCCAGCGAGCTAAGCCTCCCCTCCGCCTGTTAATCCCCACCATAGGAAAAAAATAAACAACTTTGGTTATTTGCTGACCAATACAGCCTCATCTGGGAGTGCAGGTTGCAGTGGTGGGCTCTGGGGAAAGTGGTGGAGGCTGTAGTTTGTACAGTACACATACTGGATGGGCTTTATCAATTTCACTAATCTGTCCTGCGGATAATAATGTCCATGGGATCAAGTCTGGGGGCTTCTCTTTTTGTTCTGTCTGTCTTTTGTTGCTATATGGAGGCCATTTGAAATGGGGTAAGCTGTGAGTTCAAATGCAATGGGACATTATACCAGGCTGTGCCAGGTAAACCATTATATTACAATTGCTGTCCAAATCTCATGCAGGCTGTCTAATTATCTCCAAACTATTCCCCCTTCAATGCAAATGAGTCACACACAGTAGGTTTGGATGAGATATCGCTTTCCTTCTAAGCTATGCAAAAATAATTCCCATCTAGAGAATAAGAAGACTTTTGTATACAAAATATGGAGAAGTAGTGAGAGAGAGAGGAAGAAGAAAATTAATATATTTCCTCAAATATCCTCGTATTTAGTATCTGGCTTGCACTGGGGATTTGCTAGTCTATCACCTTTATTTTCATATCAGAAACATTAAAGTGGCCGACACCTCCTTCCCCCTGGCATCATCTTCCTCTAATTAAAGTGTTTGTTGTCACCCTCACATCCAGAGTGTGAAATCAAGTTAGCAGTTTATGTAAGAGCCGTGGCAGAAATCAAACACTTTGTTCATCGGAAAGACAGCGACTTCAATCACTGGGAGTCTGTATATATGTTCCCATTGTTGACTTCGCTATCTGCATGCTAAGCCAATTTTCTGCTTAAGTCTCTCGGCTTTTAAAAAATGTTATTTGGTTCCCTATGTGGTCTTAATTCTTACCCCTCGCTGATAAGCACCGCCATGGCAGACAGTGAATATATAGCCCCAATTATAGAGGACTTTAAATTCCACATCATTCTTGGGGAAAAATGTGAAAATAATGTAAATGAAAAAGTAAAGGAGATGTTTTTCAGTCCAGCGGTCCATTTCATAAAACACACACCCTTCCCTTTCTCTAAGAGCTGCCAATGGGGCCAATAGGTTTACTACTTTATACTGTAGGCACCCACAGAGAGAGAGAGAGAGAGAGAGAGAAATTCTAACTTTGATCCCCCCCAACACACACACACACACACACACACACACGAGCACGTGCGCGCGCACGCACACACGCACACACACGCACACACACACACACACACACACAAACACACACACTCAAAACAAAATATAATTTAAAGAATGAATGATAATAATGAAAGAGAATATTATGATTGTTATGAATGCATAAGAGCATGTGAGAACACACGGAGAACCGCTGCTTCAAGGATATGAGCCAGTGCGTGCAGTCCATTGAATGGCAGGTTAGCGTGTCACTAAGTGGTGCTGTACGGATGCTTGTTGAGCAGCCAGGTGGCGTGTCCCACAGAGCTGAGTAAGACGGCAGCGTGAAGGCCAGTGGTTGCAGAGAGCCGCGCCCTAAAGCCAGCTGTGGCTGCTGGCCAATGGTGGCAGAGACTGTGCTTGGCTGTGTTTGGTCCCGGGCTTGGTGCTGTGCCATCTGTAGCTAGCTGGCGCTGGTTTGCAGCTTGTGTCTGCTTTGCCGTCAGTAGCGTGCCACATACACCTCCACAACCCCCCCCCCCCACCCTCCCAGGGGCAACAGGATCTGGTCCAGAGGGATAAGAGAACAGGAAGAGAATCCAATTCCTCCTGCCTGGAAACTGACTTAATGCCATTCTTGGCAGCATATTGCACGCAGCCAATCTCACACAGAAAGGAAGGAAGGAAGGAAGGAAGGAAGGAAGGAAGGAAGGCTGGAAGGAAGGAAGGAAGGAAGGAAGGAAGGAAGGAAGGAAGGCTGGAAGGAAGGAAGGAAGGAAGGAAGGCTGGAAGGCTGGAAGGAAGGAAGGAAGGAAGGAAGGAAGGAAGGATTCAAGGAAAGGAAAGAACAAACAAGAAGCGATGAAGGAGGTAAATAAAATGTAAAAGTTGAACCTGAAGAGCGTAAAGCGTCAGCATTGGAATAAAAGCAGGGCGCATCACAAGGTGTGTCCTGCTGCCCCCTACCAGAGCAGCAGGTCACGAATGAGCAAGTTGGTGATCACAAGGTGTTGTGCTGCCGCCTCCCTCCCCCTCCAGCCCTGGAGATCACAGGCAGCGCGACAGTTCCAGTCTGCTCCCCTTCAAGGGCCCAAATTGAACAGGAGGGGCCGTGAGCCCTGGACCATGACAGCACATGGAAACAACAGAAGAAGAAGACAGGGGGGGAAACAAGAGGGGAGGGTCTGGTGTGTGTGTGTGTGTGTGTGTGGGTGTGGGGGGCGGGTCACTTGAAGAGACACATGAGAGGACAGGGTTGTGTGTGTGTGTGTGTGTGGGGGGGGGGTCACATTATTAACACTCCCACAGTTGAATGGTAAAGGTTGGGTGGGGGAGAGAGAGAAAGTCTGCAGGGGGGAGGGTGGTATTGACGTTTTACCCTGGTGGGGGCTCACCCGGTTCCTTTAATTAGCCAATAGGGGCTAAATGAACACCCCAACTCACACATACACACACACGCACACACACACACACACACACACACACACAGTAGCACCATGATACTATTGCAGAAGAGAAAGTGTGTAGTTTATGCACATACCTTATATGTGGCTGTGCCTGAGTGTTCGTCCATTTATGTGTGTGTGTGTGTGTGTGTGTGTGTGTGTGCGCGTGCGTGTGTGTGTGTGTGCACGTACGTGTGCGTGTGTATGTGTGTGCGCACGTGTGTGTGTGTGTGCACATGTGTGTGCTGTCTCTGTCCCCTGTTGTGAGGTCCAGATGTCGAAGCACTTTTCCAAATTGATTCAATTTGAGTAAGATCTCATCTAGATTGGCTGAGGACCTAATTCTTTGTTTTATAATTTGCTCTTAATCGCTTTCCTCCTAAACTAATGATAAGGTAAGATCTCTCCTCAGGCTAAAGCCCTTGCTGGGAGTCCTTAAAGCTATTAAATAAATAAGATTAGAGCATATTCCATGTTAATAAGAGCAGTCGATCAGATTTCCAGACGATACGCGTTATCCTCGCAGTCACTCGCTTTTCCTTATTCAGACATTTCTCCACCCCTTGTATGAATGCAGTGATCTATACATGTATCTGTTTACCTGTCTGTCTCACTTTCTACCTGTCTGTCTGTGCGTCTGTCTGTCTCTGTGCCATAGGTATCCAAGAAAGTACGTAAGGCACTATAATTTACAAACACGTTTCATTGGCAAATCATTGGCTGCTAGCAACAGTTTATAATTGTATAAGACGTTTAATGGGAGATATCTGTGAGTAGATTACATAAAATCCTAATGTACAAGAAACATGCCAAACCAAGCAATGTCATGAAACAAAGATATTTTAATGTTACCCTATTGTGCTTATTCTTTTACAAATAGTAAAATGTTATTTCATCATGAAAATACTATTATGCAGTCGAGTTGATGCACAAGGGTGTTAAAGGGTCCCTGTTGGCATTATAAGGAAACGTATTACATTAACATGCATGGGTTAGAGAGCAGGTCCTTGCAAGCTGTTTGCTTACTTCCAACATTTAGCGGATCTGTATGCATCGATCATATGTGCATGTGTGACACAGTGTGCACTACAGCACTATAGACCATATGGGTTTCAACAGTGTGCATGCACGGGCTGAAGAGCACAAGCTCCTGTCACCCCCTCCATGTTATGTGAGGCTATGCCTTTGGTAGGTAATTACATTAATTACACTGATGTAGGCAGGGCCTGGCCCCTTAGATCAAGTCAAAAGTTTATTTTGTTATGAGTCAACCAGTAACTAAATCAATGAATTTGGGTTTTACGCTGGTGTGTGTGTGTGTGTGTGTGTTTGTTATATATAATGTATTTGTTAAAATATTTCTAATATACAGTACAGCATATATTTAATACATAATGTGTACATTGTTTTCAGTAGTATTATTTCTAGACTCTTTCTCAAAAGGGGTCTTGGGTGGTACCCAATAAGCGCTCAGCTATGGGCACTGTTGCAGTGAATCAAGGTCACACTTTTGCATCTGAACTCTGGTTGTAAAGCAGCCTACTTTACAACCAGACACCGTATATTCTTATGCCAGTGGTGACTTGTCTCTGATTGGACCATGCTCTTCACACGAGGAAATACATTCACATCATGTGCACCAGCTGTGAACCGGCACTGCGGATGCACAAAGCATGCTTTGACCTTATGTTATGCCTGAAAAATAGCAGCATGGCTATCTCAGAAAATGCATCCATGGCCTCAGAGGGCAGTCAAAGGTCTCTCTGGTCGGTTGTTGCTGCCTTTTAAACGGCACAGATTGTTTATGCTTGACTAACTTTAATCCCATCTTTTTTGTGTTGTGCAGGCCTGTCCGTCAAATGGGTGACAGCAGCTCTAAAGGGCACCTCAAACGCAGGCACCTATACACATGCACAGACTCGTTATTTACCAGATACCAGACCCTAGTTTCCTAAATGATTCTAAATGAAGTCTAATTGTGCTAATTGACATTATTAGCAGAAGACTGACATTCATACATTTGTGAGAAACAAAGTTTCTGTGAGCACAAAACTGTGAATCGTTGTTTATAATTTAATTACCTTCTTGTGTCAGTTATGGCCCTGCAACAGTGCATGTATTTATTCTTGAATTACTATATTCAGGAATATCTTCTGAGAACAACCTATGATGATAAGTGCAGTATACAGTGAATGTAAAAACCTTTAGAAAATAAATAAAACATTTTCTTTATTATTGTGTAAAAAACTGTACGGTAATGTTGTGCTCTTTATACAGTTTACATCAATTAAAATAATATAGGCAAAGGCCACAGTGATTCAATTCCTCTTCCTGACACAGGAATTGCACAATATGAAAACGCTTATGTTTTGTAAAATTAAAATTAAAATGTCAAGGGACAATTTTCCCATTAGTGCTGAAACGGACCTCGATCACTGCTCAGCAGAAAACACACCGTGCTCGCATTCCTTGTAGCACTCCAAACCAGAGTTAATGGAGATTCCCTGGAAGGCACTGGTACTGAAAACGATTTCTTTCCTCTTTTTCTTCTTCTTTAAGTGTTAATCCTTGGGAACCTTCCACCCATAGCGGTGTGTTTGAAGCTAGCCAGTGGTTATCCAGCTAAGTACGGCCCCCAGTCATCTGAATCATTAGATTAGGCTTAGGCATGGCCAACAAAGAGATTCCCTATCGCTATTTGTTTCAAGGAGAGGCCCAGGTCTCAGCTCTCACATCCTCAGAAGTAAGAGCACTTGGAAGCAATACATCAAACATCAGAAGCCAACGCCAATGCACTCCAATTCTGCAGGGTCCACATTGCAATATGCACTGTCATAGAATGTGTATGCAGTTTTAGCCTTATATACTGTACATAGGATGTAAAATGTACTGTAAATTAATTATAGATGCATAGCTTTCTAATTAGACCAATTCAAATGTCACCCAGAAAAATGCAGAATAATTCACCCAGAATAATGCTGTCATTTTGAAATGAATTTTGATTTAATTTCTTCTTAAAACATCAGCTCTTTCACTTCCAACACAGCGGCAAAGCCCTTCAGGTTGCACAACATCATCCAAATGTACAGAATATTTTATGCCATCTTGGTTGTTTCAATGTAAATACTCTGCGGAGGATTTACTTTTTCCCCACACTTTCTGCTTGACCTCACCTTAAAAAGATACATGTTAGCAAAACAATAACACGCTCTGATTAAGGCTCTCTGGCATGCATTCCTCAAGCACAATATTAATCAACACAGTATATTGTTGAATAGGAAAAAGTAATTTTTAAGACAAACGCAATTTATGCTAATGTTCTCACCTGAAAAAGACCAGATCTGCAAATGTAAACTTTAATCAAAAGTAGCACTGAATAGGACATTTATTTATATAAAAATGTTTGACTGCTCCTTTAAAGGTGGACTCAGCTATCCGGTAGAACGTTGTTGATATTTGATCTCAATTAAAACAAAAACCACATTCCTTTTAATGCCATAGATTGCCTGTTGCTCCCACAGAAGCTCTGCCTCTCAAATAGAATGGCTTATGTCAAGGCTAGGATATTGTTGTGTGGTGCAGTCTGCACCACTTTGTTTGTGTTCCTATTTACAGAAACAGAGGCTGTGTAGAAACACTGGATTATGTTTTCAGCATGCACACAGAATGGACACCTAGCAGACCATGAGAAGATATTTGCTGACTTTGACAAAAAGTGTTTTATCTTAGAGTCACCGACCATCTTTAAATGGAATATTTTACTTCCCAGCAGTTTGCACAGAATCATTCATGATATTATCAAATGCTAAATTTATTGTAAAACGTCTTCCTTAAATAGTCCTACAGTTGGACATTTTGTCTTGTGTGAGGTTCCCTGTTGAAAATCAGTTTCTTTCCTCTGCAGGCCTGCTAGAAAAGCAACTGGAGAAATATTCATTGGGGAAGACCTCCAGACCTGCTTAATAAACGGCAGAGAAGCCATTTTGTAGAAGAAGGAGTCCCGGACATGTCAGGGCTGTTGACAGTCTGCAGTTGGGATTAGTGAGCACGAGGCACGGCCATCCTTAATCCCTCCCTATATCGTAATCTATTTACCCACCATGTTACGGGGATTTCCATATGAAATATACACAGGAAGCTGGATGCTGAAACTGTACAGTATCACAACTCATCGTTTGGCATTTAACCTCAGTTTTCCAAGCTTCTTCTGTGTCATTTGTGTGTAAACAAGACAAGAAGTTGAGCTACGCACTTTAAGAGTTTTGTTCATTAATAAGATAGGCCTCTGATATTTGGATAATCATAAAATCTAAACGTCAAAATATAAAATGTAAATAGGTTACTGAAAGTTGCTAAGAATCTTGCTTACTGCATAATTAAATAATTGTTTTCTATATAATAATGATTTGATTTGACAAAGACAGGAACCTATTGCATCACCTATTGCTACAAGTAGGCTAATCAATCATTGTACATGCTAACAAATATGTTAAATAGAGTACAAAGCTGCTGCTGTACTTACATAAACTTTAAATCAGCTTTCAGAGGTAATTGTGTAACCTTTGGTACCACTGTTATATGAATTCATGCTTTTGAGATAACAATTGACAAGCAGTCTAGAAGTAGACCAATGTAGTTCTTCTCACTATTATCACTTTAGAGATGCACAATTGACAGAAAACCTACACTGTTGTCACACAGACAATGTTTGGTGTGCAGTGCTAAAAGATGATAGCAGTAAGATAGCTTCACACAACGTCACACAACATCTAAAAGACTCCAATCACGGTTTATTTTGCAGGCACCTGTACCAGTGGGCTATACGGCAGGTCCGCATGCCACGCAGTAGCTTTCTTAGCTGCTGTGGTTACATCCTCTGTTACTGTAATCATTCTCATCGGGGACAGGGTATTGGCATTGGCTGGGGGCACTTGAAAGGGTACTTGGAGTTCTGAAGCGTTGTCTCCTTGGCAGGTAAGGGGACAGATATCCTCCGAAAAAGTCAAAACTTTTGTATTCAGCAGCCTTCTGTAAACTAAGAACCCAAGAGGACAAGTCACTTTGTCCCTTTAAAGTGCAGAATACAAGTTTCAGATAACAGAGGGAAAGACATACCTAGGGAACCTGAGATAATAACACTTCCAAAGCAGGTGTTTGTGTAGATGGCCTTTTCAACACAATAAGTAGCGTAGATTGCCTCAACATGGCCCAAAGATAAGTTATTCTTTGTTTGATGCAAATGCAGTGAATCCTTTCTAGCATTTGTTTGCATTAGACGTGGAGGCTGCATGCTGGCATAGCTCGGCAAGACACGCATCATGTCGCCTTTTCCTGGGCACTGTGTTTACCCAAACCTGTTTGTCCAGCTGCTGGCATCTTCCGAGGAGCGTGGCAAGAACTGGGACGGCCGCTAATTAAAATCGTGATTTGTGCCTTTTTTCTTTGGATCAACAACGTTGTACATTATTGTAAACATGGCCAAATAAACAGCGGGATGTCTGCATACATGTTTGCTAACCTGACCAGCATTGAATCAACGTCGACGGGGGTTTAATTATTAAAACCATGATGACGCATCCGCTTCCTGGCTTCTGGAGTAGCCATTTGTGTTTTCCAATGACATTGTTCTGTACGTGTTGTGGATAGAAACTGACATTAAAAATGTTTGATTTATTTGTGAGTATTAAGCAAGCACACACACTCACGCGCACACACACACACACACACACACACACACACACACACACACACACACACACACACACACAGAGACCTCAAACATAGAACATGAAACAATTTAAATGTACAACAAACAAAACAAACTCTGAGAACTGGTAGCTTTATGTTAATGTTTGCATTATCCATGAGATTTCAAGATTTATTTCAAGCACGCTCGTATTCATAAATAACTTTTTGTTCTGCACAAAAATATAATAATTTATAATATTCAGTCAAATATAGGTATTAAATTGGTAATAATGATAATATATATAATTTTGCAAATTGTCAAATTATATATTATAGTGTTTCTTAGCAAGTCAAACTGACCAGAATAAGTATATCAGAGAGCAGATATTAGATTTGTAATTCACAGTTTATGGCCAAACCTACACGGCCTTGAGATGCATTATGAGGTGTTCAACGAACCCTAATAAGAAAGGTCAGACCTAATATTATCTACCTGAGCCGTTAATTATGAAGCAGCCTTCAAGCTGAACTGTTTAACCTTTCCTTCAGCAGACAGATGGTCTTGCCAACAGCAAGTCCAATGAGCAAATGTGGACATTGCATGTGTATTACGTTTGGCCTGTTGTAAACAACAAATCCATATTGCTAATAGAATGCATAAACATTATACAAATAAATAATTCACATTAAATAAGACGAAAATGTATCAGGAATTTATTTTAACTTATACTATATCATTTTTTTCCCTTTTCATTTCTATTTTAAATACACACATATGCTCACACACAGTTATTTGATTTGATTTAAACTATATTTAGATCAAACATGGAAGCAATAATGATTTTTGTTTTTGTTTTAACAAAACTTTATTATAAGACACGAATGTACATTTAACTTTTCAATGGAATACTGACATTGCGTGTCTGATTCACATTTTGCTCTGTAAAGAACAATTGCAAAATCTTTGATCTTATAAACAAGTGCTGCAATTCAGCCTCCGAAATACAACACAACAGGCTTTATGTCAATTTTCTCGACAAGATCCAAGTTGGAATTAAAAAATAATACATGAATATCAGCAAAATCATAGCAGCATTATATCTTTAAAAAATAAAAAGGTTTACCAAAGTATTTAACTTCTGAATATTTGTCATGTTTTAATATAATTAAATGGAATTCATTTTGTCTGTAAAACAGTTCTCATCAATTCAAAGTTCGCTCTTTGAATCGTTTAATCCAAGACAGAACATTCCTATTTGTTTTACTGGAGATGGAAGGCAACTGATCAGTTTTGAGTAAAAAAATAATAATCCCAGATGATCCAATCTTCTTTTACAGTTGATCAATTGCTAGTGGCCAAAACATTAAATTCCCCAAACCCCAACAACCTGACGCTTAGGCACCCACATCTGTGCATAAAAATGAAATTCCTCAACAGATAAACTTAAAACAGCTCGGTAAATGGCTCTACTAGTAGTTTAGAGATCTTTGACAAAACAACAACAAGGCAAAAAAGAAAAGAAAATACTACTTCTTTTAAAAGCGAGAAGAGAAAGATAACCAGAAGTCACAAGACTTGGAAGCGCCAAGACGCCTGGTCTTTGTAGTCCAAACAGTCGGAGGTGTTGAAGTTGAGTTTCCAGGCAGATGCAGCTGCCGTTGGCTCTTTGTAATCCAGACAGTCTGTAGAGTTGAAGGCCAGGCCAGGCGTGCTGTATGCTTGGTGGTGGCCGTGAGCATGGGCGTGGCCATGGGCGTGGCCAGGGTGGTGGTGGTGGTGAGGGTGGTGGTGGTGTCCCGAGCTCTGGCCCATGTGGTGGTGGGGGTGGCCAGCCATGGAGGAGCTCGTCATGGGGCTGAGCTGGTGCGGGTGGTGTGGGTGGTGGTGGGAGTGCATGGGCGCCAGGTAGGAGCCACATTCCACGCCCCCGAAGTACGAGTTGGAGGCGGCTGCGGCAGCAGGGTAGCCCTGTCCGTAAGCCGTCTGGCTGTAGGACACCGGGTAGGAGGGTCCCCCCCCTGCACCCGCCACGGGGGGTGCCCTCTGCATGCAGGAGGCGCTTGTGGGGGGTGCCGGGTCCGGCAGGGCTGCCGGCGCCGGGGCCGGGGAGATGGGCGCCGGGCTCCAGATGGATGAAACCGGGGAGGTGACGGAGCTGGATGTGCTGCCCAGGACCCCCGGGGGAGGCCCGCCATGCTGGACGGACGCGTTGGAAACCATGGAAGATGCTGAGGAGGAGGTGGAGGAGGACGAGGAGGCGCTGGGAATGGCCGGAGGCGTGAACTGACCGCTGCTCTCTGAGCTGGAGCTCTCCCGGGCCGGGGAGGACTTCTTCTTGGCCGGACGCACCTTGGAGCTGTTCCCACTCTGCTGCTGCTGCTGGCGGCACTTTGCCCTCCGGTTCTTAAACCACACCTGAAGGTCAGCATGAGGTCAGAGGTCAGAAGGTCAATATTGTGTGCTGTACAAATGATTACATAAATATACATATGTAAATGTACCGCATGTCGTCCGAATTCTGTTAATGTTTTATGAAAACTTTTAATTAAACTGATGTTGAAAGTCATAGGTCTATTTATTAACAAACTCCATGTGATGGCCTCATTCACAAGGTTACATTGTGTGTTTGCAATTTCTTAAGCCCTCTTGTTTTGGACAAAGCATTTTCATATATACGTATATATATATATATATATATATATATATATATATATGGTGAATTTGTGTTTTCCATTAAATCAAAATAAAAGGTGCAACTGACAGGGACATTACTTAGGCCTATTATGAAATTATTGCCATTATCAAAAAGTAAAAACAATATTGTAAAAGTGTTAGCGTTATTCTAACAAAAGCAATATGCTATATATTATTTAATATTATGAATTTATTCTAATAATTATAATAATAAAAAGGATCAAACAATTATACATAATTAGTCACAAGTGGCTATAATGATGTCAGATTTATGCTTCCTGTAGCCTCTCAACATCTAAACACAGACTTCCTCTCCCTCACTCGTTAACCACCATCAGACCCATAGACTACTCCTGGGAACAGGTAGGCAGTGGTCCAGTATGTAGCGTGTGCATTTCTACAGCAGCAATTTGAGAGGCAGCGGCCATAATTGCAGTAGGCCTAAGAGAGGGCCGCTAAAGCACGTAATGCGACTCTCTCACGCCCATTTGAAAAGACAACTCACATAAAAAGAATCGCCATGTCCCTCCTAGAGTTCATTATATATTATCTCCTTAGTAATATCGTGTGATCATCGATAATAATGGTACATTTGATGTAGGCTAAAAGCAAAAAAGATCCCCTGGTAGGCAACACGTCATTAAGAATTTACGTTGTACCAACCTGCACTCGAGACTCAGGCAAATTTATTTTTAGCGCCACCTCTTCCCTCATGAAGATGTCTGGGTAGCGCGTCTTGGCGAAGAGAGACTCCAATATGTCCAACTGTGTCCGCGTGAACGTCGTTCTCTCTCGCCGCTGTTTCCTTGGGTTCCCTGGGAAAAATACTACATGTCAAACTTCAAGACTAAATAGTTGACCCGCTCAAATTCCAACGATATAACTAGGCTTATACTGTAAAAGTGCAAAATGTGATTGTTGCTGAATAGGCTATATCTCTCCAATGTTAGGAATTAGGCGGATATTAGGCTATACAAACAGACACGTATAATAGGCCTGTGCCAGAGGTTTTCAACGTTTTTCAGGCCAAGGACCCGATAGAAACATGGCACAGGGGCCCCCTATCACAGGTAGAAAATATGTTGTTGCCGGGCCAACTATGTGTAGAGCGGCATATATAGCCCCATGTATAAACGTAGATTAAGCCATTAAAAAATGATTATATCATAGGTTGTATGTATATTTTCTGAAATTTAATTTTTTGACGAAAATAAGTTGTGTATCAAATAATTTGGAGGACCCCTTGCAGTAGCCTACCTCTGAGGACCCACATGGATCCCGGACCGCCTGTTGAAGACCTCTGGTTATAAAATAGCTATACAAACATCTATACCGCACAGCCCAAGACCATGCACGCTATTATCGGATAATCGTCGATTAGGTTCCGATATCTTTTTTGGAATAGGCCTAGGTCTATAGCCTATGAAAATAATAATCATATTGATATAGGGCTATAGGCTACATGTTAATAACATGTGTGTCAAATAAAATAATTCTAACAGGAATGTTGCGAATTGCATAGGCCATACATTGTTTGCATCTGTAAATTCATAATCATAATTGCGCAATGATATTGTACAGTATATTAAATGTATTTTAAGTATGAACTTGCCGTACATGTGTACGTACCGGGATATCCCACAGACGGATGCAGGAGGTCCATAGCCGTTCCACCGAGCCCCAGCCCGTTCATGCCGTAAGGGGCCTGTTTGAGATATGACATCATGCTAGAAACAGACGCCGGAGACCCAAGTTGGGCGAAATTGTTCGATTCCCCCGGGTGTTTGTTACCTGCATGGAAAAAACGACAGCAAGTCGTATAGGCCATGTTAATAAACGTTTAGGTTATTCTGGCGATATATGAAGTCAATCAATTCAAATATACGTTGCATATCGAAAAATGTATATGCTATAGTCTATAAGCCTGGAGCTTTAACAGCGTTTTATAAATAATAGTAAGCATTAGCCTAAATAAGCATTGTAGCCTATTTAAACATATGTTATAAATGTGTCTATAAATAATCCAAATGTATTTTCAGGATCAGGACATTTGCTCTAAATTTGCTATTAAAAGTAACGTGTGTTTTGATAATGAAACGAGCATTCAGTCTACACATTTGAATGAACAAAGAAACGTATATATCTTATCATGCTATATAAACGTTACCGTGACCATTTATATTAAATCAAAAGCAACTGTTCTGACATTCCTTCCTTAATGTGACTATTCTACCTGTCATCGAGCCCAATACATATTTTTACCTAAATTATAATTAGTCGTATATATATTCTCTGTGTCTCCTCGTAAAACAATTGACAAGTAATATCACATCTCTTTATGAAATGTGTTTAATCAGCATGTTAGGCTACTAAACTGTATGACAATTAGGCAAATGTCTGAATCATAGCTTTTTAATAATCAATATGATGGCTCTTATAGGCATACTGTTATATAGTCTGTCAATCGACTGCTATATATAGCAGGTGGATGTGTGTGAAAATGTGAACATATAGGCCTAATTAATCTTCATTATCCACCTTAACAGACCACCATCAAAACTAAAAATACATATTTTTTATTTGACATTGCAGACTTTATAATATAGAGAATATGCTGTTGCAAAATTATAGGCCTAATTGCTATAATTCTGTATTTTTGCCGAGGGAATTAATTAAAACTTTTGTTATACGGAAAAAATACCATATAGGCCTATAGGCTTGCTTTGTGGTATGGCTTATCTGGTTAATTTACAAGATGACATTTTAATCTTAAAATATAGGCCTATAGATAAAGAAACAACATGAGTGCTCATAATGTGACCTTTGGCTCTAACGTCGAATAAAGACGCTACAATTAAGCAATCTTGGTTTATATGCCTAATGGTGTGTTTTAGGCTCATATCCGCCTTTTGGGACTTTATTAACGAGATATATAGGGCTATAATATAGCACAAAGCTTATACAATTTCTAAATCTAAATTAGGAATCCGTGTCAGAAGACATCATGTTGTATTTTGCTAGTCATTCTGGTGATCCACAGGGTTCCTTACAGTGGAATTGTAAATGGTGAGACAAATAGGTTTGCCTCTTTTCTTTATTAGAAACTATGTGAATAGCGCTACTTGAGTCTCCTGGCAGATTGAATTGAGCCCTAAATAGTAAGAATAATGCGTCACAATTTCCATAACCACAGGCAGGAGGCGAATCATATGTAAATCTTTACTACGTGCTAATCAGCGCCATAGTTACAGGGCGACAATTGGGTCTTATCAATAAAACAAATCAACAATATTTTGATTGGCCGTTTGGTTCTCTAAGGATAAAAATATCGAAATATCAATGGGCCTCGGAGTTTTCCAGGCCAAATAAAAGCATGCATAACTGGAGACGACTTTGGTCGTCTACATAGCGAGTAGAATGCGTCATTATTATTATTATTATTATTATTATTATACAAATTATAATAATGTAGTCTATATACAGCAGTCTTGATTTATTAGCAAAAAGGCGAATTTTTTAATGGAAAAATAGACAGATTAATGCTATACAAGAAAAACAAATGTTATACTTTTCTTGTTTTTTTCTGTGATTTGAGAACTCCATGTCTTATAGGCCTATATCGTAGACTAACCGGGTTATATTATATGAAATTGGGCGTGGTACTCACCTTTATTATATTTCTCTATTCTTATTCCCAATTTAAAAAGATCCAGGGTTTGAGAAGTATCCACATAGATCGAAGTTAGTTTTGAAGATCAGCCCGTGCGCTCAGAAACGTTAAAAGTTACGAAAACCCAAAACTCATACAGGCTACACCGCGTGTCGATACGCAGGTTGCAACGTTGTTCTAAAAGCCAGTAGATCACACACATGTACTGTTAAAACACAACACTACAGAGGGGAAATTAAACATTTGTCGTGTCTTGCGCGTTGGTAAGATTATTGCCAATGTTGACGGGTGGAGATTGATCGGCCTCTGTTACCCGGTGAGTCTATGAGCTCAGGATAAACATGGGTCCGCCCCCTCTGTCCAATCCCAGCATTGTGGAAGCTTTACTGGCGACTAAAGGAACCAGTCACCAGCGAGGTGTGCGCAAAGACCATTCCCATTCCTAAACTAAAATAACTCGCACCACGTGAGCATGCAATTTTAAAAGTTGGCCTGAAGTTGAACTAGATGGCTTATAATAATTTCTAGACGTTTTATGTCTATAACATCTTTAAAATATACAGTATATGCTATACTGATACAAATTATTTAGGATACGTGAAATTATTTTGCAGTTCACATAGTTTATATAGCCTATACATTTATGCAATGTTTGTTTCCAATAAATAAAATACATATTTTCGGAAGTTGCTTTTAGATCCAGTTATTTTTCCTATTTATTTATGTTTTTTTAAAGTCTATTTAAAAACGGTGAAGCGGCGAATAATTATGCCTATACATACATTTTATAGGTCTACTAATTTCAACTGAAATTTAGCCTATGGTAATAGTGTTAAATCATAAGAAATAGCTAACTGTTCAACATTTTGGCTATAGAAAAAGTTACCAGAAAGCATTATTTTAGGCCGTGATACGATATTATTTTTTCTTTATGTCAGCCTATTAAATGTTATTTAAATAAGTATTACCTTTAATGGTTTTCCGTTTAGACCTACTCTGTCTGTCGTAATCAGTAAAGATACAGGCCTATGAATTATTGCCATTTAACCAGAAGCTAAAAAGCAAGCCAGAAAAGGAAACGTTTAAAATACCATATCTCTTTTAAATAGCTCAACTCATTAAAAGTTTAATAAGACAATGAAAATAGTTTTGTTTCTAGGGGAAAGTGACATAAAATATGTTATGGTCTTAATTTCACCAGATTTTTTGGCCTAGATTCCTAGTTAACAAAGCTATGCGATTGATCACAAGTATATCAAATGGCAGGGCTATTGTTGAGTGGTTATTGGGCCCTAATCCCAAACTGCACTAGAATATTCTTAATACTAAAACCGCAAATCCAGGGATCAGCCACACTAAAGAGGTGGGGGTGTAAATTTTGTTTCTTTGGCAGCCAGGATTGGAGAGGGTCCTGGATGTTGTCGGCGCTTATTAAAACGATGATGCATAAAATCCCAAGTTGTCAGAAAGCACAAGCGCAGACAGCACACTTTTACCAAAAACGCGGCCGTGTTCAGAAGTTATCTGTGTTCACCCATATAGTATAAAACTAAGACCACTATAGAAAAAATGTACGTCGAGGGTTAGTAATAAAATTTTGCAGGTAAATGACACATGGCACGACTCTACTTAGACCAGGAGTGAGTCTAATTTGCCGGTAAAATGGATCGCTGGATTTTAGCGCCTTGTTTGGATTCACCTGAAAGGACTGTGCCCGGGCAGGAATTCATTGGTAAGAATCTCAGAATAGTGCTTTGTGCCAGATACCGAATATTATGATGATGTGCCTTTTACGCACGTTATTACGCACGGTTAGTTGGATTTTTATTAATTTCGGATATCCCACTTGTCTCAGTTACAAAATACATTTAATTGACGATCACTGAGGAGTTTAGCCTGTTGGTCCGTACCATCTGAACAAGAATATATTACGTAACATTTCTGAGCCATTTAAAGGGGTTTCCTTCTTAAAAGTGAAGCATTTAACAACACATTGAAACGAATTAATAAAGTGTCATGTGGATTATAGGCCATTAAATATATGTTTTAAATACAGTAAATATCTCAAATTGGAAACGTTCATAAGATTTATTACCTAGCATTTTACCAATATGTTTGCTCTAAAATGCTAATCAGACCACATGGCAGGACTTTAGAAGATCATGATTTTACAAACTATACATCTTGCTTGGTCGTTATAACGTTTTCATTTCTAAAGTGTGAAATATTTCTGATAACCTAAGTGTGTGTCTGTGTGATATATGAGAGGTACTGTAAGACACTGGGCTGTCACAGTTACAATATCACCTGGAGCTGTCCTGGTCAATGCATCATGCTTGTCTAAAGTAGGCTCTTAATTGTCTGGAGTGAGGTACAATGGGCATAACAGTGTCTGCAGGTCCAAGATCAACATTATGGTAAAAAAAACAGTGGCTCCAGGGCTTTACGTTTACACTGTGTGTGTGTGTGTGTGTGTGTGTGTGTGCGTGTGTGCGTGTGTGTGTGCGGGCATGTGCGTGTGTATGTTTAAAAATATAATACATATATGTGTGTGTGTATGTACGCATGCCGCACACACGTGTGTGTGTGTGTGTGTGTTTGAGTGCGTGGATGTTTCCTATATCTTCTTACCTTAGCATTCAGTAAGAACATTATTATTATTATTATTATTATTATTATTATTATTATTATTATTATTATTATTATTATTATAGGTGCCAACTATATTCTGTTATTTTTAATAATTGAGTGGGATTTGGTGTTGACTTTAGGGACTATAGCTTGTATGCAGGCAGTAGAGTTGCACTAATTCATGAAACGAAACCAATTGTTCCAAGCATTAAGCTGGGAGAAACTGCCACTACAGAAATATAACACACACTGAAAACATGTTTGACATGAAAGCCAAATTAGTAAAGGTTGTTACATAATTTATGAAATCCTGTACTATTTATTAAACAATAATTTAAACGAGTTGTAATGTTTATACTCGTATTACATATGCCAGCAAAAAAAAAAAAATCCCCACACTTTCACAAGCATTAAAAAAAAGAACCCACTTTCATATTACTCAGGGAACAGTTATGGTTCTTTTTGAAGTTGCTCTCCTCTCTATGAGTCCCCTTGTGGTAATAACCAGGGTACTGCACCTGTGTGCTAAGTGACTGGCACTCCTCTGTACAGTGTGCTCAATGCTCACACCTTCTCCACATCTGTTTGAAACGTAGGCAGCGAGAGGAGATAGAAATAGTAAGAAACTCTAGAGATAATGTTTGATTTATAGACACAAATCTCTATATTTTAGATGTACTGATGATAGTTTAATAGATTTAATAATGATTATAAGATTATCAATGGGATGAATCTTCTCCATGGCAAATTCTGCTCTACATTGCTTATGAGATTACCTGCTTTATCAGCTACTTTAAATGAATCTTTTAATACCCACTATGAGCAGTTGGTGAAAAACTTTATGTCCGTGGCAAGAATGGAGGCCTGTATGCTTGTTTTTACATTTGAATGAAAAGGGAAAAAAAGTTATGTTATATTCAAAAATATAAAGACAGGTAAAGTATAAACTAAAGGTGACAATCACCTTTTTATTCTAATTAAATGTATTTCTCTAGTGAGAAAAATAAATGTCTTCTTCCTTCTTCCTTTCTCTCTGAAATATGCCCTGACATTTAGGAGTTGATAGCACTTGAACTACATTAAACATATTTTACAGCAAATATCACACCATGACATATACACAAATACAAAGTCAGAATCATTATTGTACTCAGCAGCCAGAAATATTCATTTGTAAGGAAGCGATAGATTATATTTGTGAATATACTGTATATATACTGTACTGCCAGTACTGCAGTGTAATTCATGTCTATCTCACTTTGTTAATGAGCTGCATCACCTGAGGAAACGGGAAATGAGAAAATAGATACACTCTGTCAATCACTGTCAAGGAGATCGTTCTAAATACACATGACGTTCAGCCTGAGGAAGGGGCATGTAGCTGTCTGTCAAAGCCCCATGGCTCCACCCCTCTCATTAAGAAGACAAACAGTGTGTGTGTGTGTGTGTGTCTGTGTGTGTGTGTGTGGGGGGGGGGTGGTGAGGTGCGGGTGCGGAGAACAAACGCGAACGGGGGGTGACACCCGACACCACAGATCCAAAACCCACTGGCCCCC
>JAODOY010000001.1:732627-742788 GCA_025399855.1 Forbesichthys papilliferus | reverse complement strand
TGTGTGTGTGTGTCTGTGTGTGTGTGGGGGGGGGGTGGTGTTGAGAGGATGCGGAGAACAAACGAGAAAGGGGGGTGAAACCAGACACCACAGATACAAAACCAACTGGCCCCCACTACACACACGCACACACACACACACACACACACACACACACTCACACACACACACACACACACACACACACATGCGTGTTAGCACTGTGGGTGCTTATGTTTGTGTACACTTATCTCACCATTTCTGTTTCTGCATGTGTGTGTGTGTGTGTGTGTGTGTGTGTGTGTTTTGGGGGTGGTGGTGGTGATAGTGGTGGGGGGGTATCTAAGGGTAAGGCAACTTCCAATGCTTTTAGGATTATGTTCTTTTACCCCCCAACCCCCACCCTGCTCCTTGCTCTTTCACTCTGCTGCCCCCGGGCAATCACGTTAAAACTTGCATGGCCAGTGCTCATTCAGACCTCCCTAACAAAGAGTACCAGTGGTAACCATGTGAGCACTGGCAAGCCACACAGGAATGCACACATTCAGTTCCCTGTGACCCGCCCTGCGCACTGAAAAAGGAGGGAAAAATGCAAAAGAGAAAGGGAAATATTGAAGGCGACTGACTGAAGGGAATCCCACAAGTATGAAAATATGTTGGTTTATCATCATGCAGCAAGGTGGCGCTATAGCGTCTGCAGACATAGGATTATGGCTGCATTACATTTTAGTATGAGATATACCTTTATATTTACTATGGAATATCTTTGGACATCTGCAGTATTGTAATTAGAATGATTAATGTTGTCATGCTGAATCAAGAGGTATGATTTTTAATGTTAATAATTCAGGACACAAATCTTATAGAAGCACATGATAAATACTTTGATAGTATGGCCTTATTCCAAATATGATATTTGTTTGAAGGTGCTATAGTTCCAGTTTACAACATATTCAGAATACTCTCTTTTCATTTAGTGTTCATGTAGTTCATTGTCAGTAAAAACATCTAAATGCAGAAAATATGCACAGATTCCTTAAGCCACAACTGATGATGATTCATAATATAAACTGGCGGCGTTGGAGCCAGGGCAGCTTGGTAGCACTTCTCTTGCTGGACCAGAGTTTAGGAGGAGTCAGAGAATCACTATTAGGCCTTATCTCTAGTTCCAGTCAACTAGAGGCTGTGAAAGAGTTCCCTCACCATCAGAGCCATTTGATCGGATTCTGGCACTGCACCTAATCAATCTGCAGCATAGCGCAGCCACAAGACCTAACAAAGCTCAAAGAGCCCCACAAATGGCCCAGTCCCAGGGATAAGCCCCTGCACAGGATTACATATTGATTTTGAACGTCTAGAAAAGCTCATCATATAAAAACTGCCACAGACTACAAAAGTAGCGCAGTCTATGCACGATTCCTTCCTTTTAGAGAGGTGCATCAACTTTCAAATACGCGAGAGCCCTGAGCATGAACCAAAACAGAAATAAATGCAGAAGAAATCAATCACAAGCATGTAAAATGGCAGCATTCTGTTATGCTGGGTAATCACACAAGTTAACCATGCTCTCCCCAGGCTGGCGATCCTACTCGTGGGGGAGGGGGGAATTGTGGAGCCAGCCATTTCTCTCATTTGAGTCAACTTCAGGTATAGTTGATACATTTTTGTATCTTGCTACAATAATAATGCATTATAATAATAGTGCATTATAATAATAGTCATGATATGAACAGTAAATGACATCTGTCTGAGATATTCAGATCTTATTTAAGTGATACAGTTACATAGTAAATGAATATGAAAGGTCAGTTGAATTTTGAAGATGTTTGTCTAGTGCGTACAGCTTTTACATTACACTTAAGAAAGCTTTAAAACCAGCTCATCTGAAATTCCTTTAATTGTGTCCTCTCAACACATGGTTAATATCTTGCAATCCCCTATTCACATACATGAGCAGATGTGACCATGAACAATTGATGCACATACTGAATATAGTCCCACAGTGTCAAATAATATATAAAAGACATTGCAAACTACACTTTTTGTAAAGTCAAGATAAAACAAGAATAAAATCTTTAAAGCATCTCACAAAATATCCAAGTAAACATTTTAGAAACCCAATCCCCGCCTCAGAAAAGCCTGCATTAGACCACACTGTACAGTCTGTAGACTACAGTGGCTTAATGTAAAAAGCATAACAACCCTACAAACAGGCAGAATTCTAAGTGATGAAATTGGATGCCCCCTGGCTCCTCAACAGCCCTTAATGTTGGCTTGTTGTCTCTTTACAAGAGGGCCTTCATCAGGATATAGAGGGAAGTTGAGGATATGTCTGACCTCCCAAAACAAACACCTAAACATACTGTTTTTGGAGGAATCAACGTGCATGTCCTTGATAGGAGAGTCAGTGCCAAATACATCTGTTTCCCCTGCATCAATAATCCTCACTTAATAATCAGATTAACAGATATCAGATGTGCAGATGACTGGAGGCTGCAAAACAACTGAGCATGTTGAGATGAAGCGGGGGGTGGGGGTGGGGGTGGGGGGGGGGGGGATAAGGAGAAAGGAAAGAGAGCAAAGAATCCCCTAAGCCAGGAATGATCCCCTCCCCCTCCGTACCCTCACCGTAAAACTAATTAGAATTGATTTATTATGGATCAGGTACCTTATCAGGTGCGAGAGGGAATTAACATGGTAAACCAAAGGGTTGTGGCAGGTCGCCATTGAATGGTAAAATCAATCTGCGTTTACTCACTGTTTGGGGGCTCCACGTGCAGGGAGCCCGAAGCGGCTGACACTGAGTTTTTCCATTTTTCAGCATGTCAGCCTTTAAACTTATTTTGCTAAAATTATATCACTTACACATTAGCTGATGATGATACATAAACTTCAGTGGGCAAACATACATATTGTGTGATAACATACAGTATATGACCTAGCAGTCTGTATGCTAATGAATGGAAAAACATAACATTGTATTATCAGGTTTTTAATAACTTCGGAGCCTTTGTCTTCAGAATTACTCTTAATAAAAAATTGAGAGCTGTTTTTTTTAAATCTACAGCCTCTCATTGAACCTGGCTTGAGTTCAGCACTTTGCCGACCTTCTCTAGTACCATCTCAGTTTTCTCCCTGGGCAACTAAGAAAAGTTCATCAATATGTTAATGACTTAATCTTTAAACACTTACTGAAACCATTAATAAACATTGATTAACACTTGCCACCAGTGACTCACATTAATCCACTGCAAATAGTTGAAACACAAACTGCAATGGAGGGCAATTTGTGAATGACTACAACTTGAAATGGATGAGAAGAAATTGATAACACCTGCTCTGTCAGGTATAAATACACCTTTTAGACTCTTTTTGGTGAGTTGATTTATGATACATGTTTTTTGTCACATGGGCAATAATAATAACAACAATATGTATAAATAATATTAATATTAATATTGATAACTACAGACTATAAATAGATGGCCCTATCTAAAAAAAAGCATTGTAAATCTAGAATGGTTATGGTATGGTAAAACAGATATATAACTAAATACTGCAAAGCCTGGGGCAAGAGTGTCACTTTGTGTTGAAAAATGTTTGGGACAAGGGCTTAGATGAAAAACATCTTCAGCATTACGCAATGTAATGGGGAATGAGATCAGAGTAGATAATTACGGTATGAAAACTATGTCACATCAACAGGGCATAGGCTATTACAAATTAAATTACAAATATTAACATTTTCAGTGCAAAACACACAACAACACCCACCACATAAGTAACCATCATCCATATACATCCTGCAATGCCAACACTGTATATATCAGATAGACAAGCAATACTAATATCCTACCAAATGTATTAGTTAACATATTCTTGATGCAAGGTATTTTTCTGAACATTTATTAAATTATGCGTTAAAAAAGTAATTGGGACAAATTGTGTAGCCTCTTGAATACATCACAGTCATGACTATGGCAGGCTGAAGAACTCTTTAACTATAAATGTGATAATTTAATTAAGATGGAAGCAGAAACATCTACTAGCAGGAGAAAGAAATACTGTAGCGTCAACCACAGCCAGGGGGGATGCAGGGGATGTGTCCCCTTCAATATTTAGAACAACAGTATTTGTCCTCTCCAAATAAAAACATGAAAGACGCACTGGAACCGCCCATTGATAGTAGAATAGATTATGTCCAAAATGTTGCCAAAGTGTGTACTAGACTGTTATTGTTTTAAGTCAGCTATTTAAGCCTAGATCATACCAAAACACAGATGTTTTGAATATGCAGATTTTTTTTTAACATGAGCATTGGCTATTGATGTCCAGAGGTTAATACATTAATTAAAATGAACTCATTGACTATTGACATTAATTTGTCACATTCATATTTACTTCCCCCAAAGAAAGAGGACTGAAGAGAAGGCAGGCGTATGTTGCAAAATATGAAATAGGCCTATTCCGTATACAGAAAACAAAGTTTTTGATTCTAAAAAAATTCTTGGGAAGGACCCCAGACCCCCTACTTTATATGTCCCCCTCAATGTTAAAACTAAATCTATCTCCATGGTGTCAACTCTGGAACTATTTTGTAGTTATATAGAAAATACGTACAGAAAAATATGAAAAGTCCAGAACAGCTATAGAAATCTTTTGTTTAATTTTAGTTTAAGGCGGCCCACTCTGGTGGCAATCTGTTCAAGCCCTTGAACTACGACCCTACACAACAGACCAGACATTTGCTTGGGAAAAATGCACTAGCTAATTTAGCAAAGGCACCAGATTTGTTTTCCCGATGGTCTTTGTGGTTGTCACAAAGAACCAAGCCTCAATATCCAAATAAGATTAAGATTACAATCTTGGCCACATTAAAAAGATAAGGATAATGAAAGCGTCCCATGTTCTCTATACTAGCGGTTTTCAAACTGTGGGTTGGGACCCACAGGTGGGTCACTGAGTGGGAGTGAGTGGGTCGCAAAATTTGCAAGCGGACACTGAATGAATGAAGAATATCAATGAAAGGTTGCCGCACTTTTCTATCGTGTTGTTCCACTCATTGGTCGTGAGCAAGGTTGAGGCAAAATAGCCTACTTGTTCCTGATTGGAGGACATCCTATTTAGCCACATGCACACCATATATTCTGGAGCAAAAAAATATTTGGCGCACACAGGTATAGCATTAGCTAAAATTGATAGAATTAAAAAAACTAAATTCCTCCTACTTTCTATTTTATAAAATTATTTACACCAATTGTACATAATCATTTTTCTGTATCAAATATGCCTTGAACTGCTACTTTAATGATATGTTTTTGCAAATGGTTTACTGATGCTGTTAGGTGATAGTAAGACGAATAATTAATATATTTGTATCTTGATTGACCTTCAAGGATGCCTTTCCTTGCACAAACAAATATCTTAGGGATAACACTTTCTGACAAAGCTAAAATCTCAGTGAAGCCCCTGGACATGGACTTAAAGCTCTTGTTGTGTTGTTATAGTACAATTTCTCCTGTTTGCTTTAGATAACAAATCTTCAGTTGACCCTGAGGGTTAGGGGAGCATTACAAATTAATCCTGGTTTTAATAAGTCTGTCTTAAGCCCGAGATCTTTACTCAAATAGAAAGAAAGAAGGAAAGACAGAAAAAAGGGGTGGGAAAGAAGAAAGGGATCGCAGAGAAAAAGAAATATATTAAACCCTGTGATCACAGGCAGCTTTACTTGTTTGTTATCCCTACGTTTTCCTTTAATCCAATACTCACTAATCCAATTTGTCTATCAGGCTTCGACCTGAACTTCTCCTCATCTTCGCGGCTTTCTCTTAAATATCCCTAAGCCATCTGAAGCTATGACCACTGCTTTGTTAATAGTCAAAGTCTTGCTGTATAACAACCTGTACATTTAGGAAGTATATCAACCAGTTTAGAGGGGGCTGTTTTTTTGTTTTTTTTACATTTGATCACTGAAAATGAAAATATTTAAAGGTTGCGTTAGAGGTTTTAGCTTCACACTGAATATGCATGAAAAGCTATAATCACATCTTGGGCAGTCACCCAGTGAAGAAGAATATTGGGGAGCACAAAGGGATTGATTTAATTACTTGGAGTGGGCCTGTGCTTTGGAGCTGCCTTGTTAGGAGCGAGTGAAAAGGCTGCCAGTATTCCTGCGCTATTTTTGTTACGGGTTAGAAGTGGGTGGATGGAGGAGTTGGGGGGTTACAGATGGTGGGGGTACAGAGGTAGTCTAGCTTCTTAAGTCACCAAAACTAATCCTGAGTATAAAGCTCTCCTGATTGAAAGGACCGTCATTGATTGCAAAATGGACACAGGGCATTCTTCTGTTTAACGTCAATCTGGCCAACATTCACCGCAGTTCTGTTCAATTACCTTCCCTCAGCGGAAAATAATGTCAGTCCTCAAATGGATAATTTTTTTGTTTAATGTGCTAATGCATCTTTTCACAGATGTTTCTGCTTGAACATGTATGAACATTTTCAATTTACATATATTGAACATCTATGTACTGTAAAAGAATGCTGTTTGCTTACAAAAAACATCTAATAATTAAAGATTGATGAATAAATAGCACAAAAGAGCATTAAACTTCAAAATGCAAGGGTAGATTACCTGAATTCATTCAAACATATTTTCTTTTTTTCAAAGACCATCACCGCTAAGTTAAAAACGCTGTGCTGCTCCTCTCTGCTTCTTTTGGCTTTGTCCAAACACGATGGCAGATTCAAGGGCCTTTAGCAGAAAACAAAGCACTTGAGACATCTTGAAGGGTGTAGATGTGAGACTCAAAACCAGAGCTCACCTGATAGTTCCATGAGAGGTGTTGTCATAAAAAGAAGCCTTTTTAACACATAAACCCTGACAATGAGTGCAGGAGAGGGGATTCTAGAGCCTTGTGCTCAACAGGCGCCAGTGACAACGGAGCCCTTAATCATCTCACGACAAAAGCCAAAAGGCATCATCCTATTAAGCAGTGTGCTTGGCCGCTAATATGAGCTACTGCCCAGGACCCTTTCAGAGAGCGGTGTGCTATTAAAGTGCTTCTAAACCAGCCAGCGGGAATCTGGGACCATTCACCTTTCATCTGTGAGCCTGTTGTTTGGCCACTATAGCGGAGGCCGACTCAAGATGCTAGTGATCTCATTACAGCGTTTGTGAGAAACAGCCTCCACTTTTGAGCATCTCTCATCTCGTTCCATTCCCCTCTTTTCAATAACCCAAGATGCAATTCTTCCTGCGTCAAAGCATTGCACTGGTGTACAGCCATAAAATGATTATTTCTTCAGATCTGCAAATATGACATTTTCAGAGAAAGTTTACTCATCCATACCCCCTGTTGCACTTTCTTTCTAATCTATCCTTTTAGGGGTGGGATGTTCAATGGACGGCCAGGTTGAAAAGCGATGAGGCCCCGGGCATCGAACGCTCGGATTTCTCATTTAGTTGTCTTTATGCTGCTACCGCCATGTGGTCCTTGAAGGTGTTGAAAACATGGGAAGCGCCAGAGGGATCAGAACAATCTCATTAGCATTCGCTCAGAATTGGAGTGGCTAGGCTGTATGGTGAGGCCTACTTCTCCACCGGGCCCAAGACAGACACCAGCGGTGCGCCTTCGCTTCATTGTGCCTTTGTGCTCTTTCAAGGTTCTCTTGTCACGTCGGCCTGTTTTCCTCTGTGCAAGGTTGCCAAGAGGATCATGGGAAAAGACGACATCCTTGCTTTGATGTACTAGTTCCGCAATTTACACATTTCATAATTAAGGAATGAATTTCTTCCTAAATCAGAAGGCACTCACGCAAGTTCTGCGTGTGATTTTAGACAAGTGATATTTTGGAACTTTCCCAAAGCAGGAATGACTGTGCGGTCACTTGTATGCTGAAAACATTGGAATACAGCATTGCAATGCAAATTTTTTTTAATGAAAGATGCATCCATCTAGGTTTATTCTGTGGTATTTGTTAACCATTTATCTTGCTGACATTTAAAAACAATACAAAGGAAAACCAGACACTGAAAATAAACCAAAGCAAGGGGTTGTCTCAACATTTGATCCTTTCCCAAAAGTGGTAGAACATTTCAATGGATGCTGTGGTTTCACAGTTTGTCAACTAAATCCTAGTTGGTGTAGATATCGAGAAAGAATGTGAGCAGCTCATTTGTACCACAACTGAGTTTGGTGGTGGTTTTGGAGCAGGGCAGGGGGTAATTATCTGCTTTAAAGCCACACCTTAAAACTGTCAATAAATAAAAGCCATGTGATATTAGGCTATCTTAACTTAGCTTAAGGCAGGACATTTGGCTCTGAATGTAACATTTTAAAGATGCTCACTGGGACATTTTGTGTCTTCACATCTATTATTTAATTCTTGGTCAAATGTACAGTAAATGTAACTTTGAATGTAAACCATGTGTTGTCCCCTATGTTGTATTCTGGACCTTAATGAGAATGCATTCTTTATTTTCGCATTTGTTTTTTATTCTGTTAGTAGCTAAGCCTTATACTTCATACTTGGCCAAGTGGAGATTGTTTACACATAAAAAAATGAGATGTATAGCTTCTTATTTTACAGTAAATAGATGGGACAGTGGAGAGAGACAGGAAACAAGCGGAAGAGAGATATCCAGAAAGATTGGAAAATGACCCTGCCCATATGGTCAGGGAGCTATTGCATGCACCACGGCTCCACCCTGATGGTACATGTTAAAATATTGCAATTAGATTGATCCTTGCAACAAACCAGTCAGATTTAAGTCAGTCCAGAGAGTCCAATAGACTGCAGCAAACACTTCAAAATATGTTATTGGCGCAAAGCTACATTCTTTCATTATTGGGTTTATCAGAGCAACCAGCCATAAGACAGAGGTTCATGCACCCTTGAGCACAGACTCAAGTTGTTCTACATTTATGGAATCATTTAACGACTTTAATTATTCTTTAAATTATAATTGCAAATAAAGCTGCTGCTGCCCGTGGTGGTTATGCATGGCCTGCAAAAAGAGCCACATTTTTAATGATGACTTTCCACATCGTCCCCAACTAATCTCCCATGGACAAGAAACAAATGAAAAAGGGAAGATTTTCACTGCCATTCCACTTTAATGGAGGGTGCATCAGTCAGCAGGCCTAGTGACCATTCTGGACCAGATGTTGCAGAACTAACCAACAAAATAGAAAAGCAGTAGGGGCGTAGAGGTTGGAATAAATTAATTGCTAATTTCTCCGTCTTTGATGGAATTAGGCTCACTTCTTTCCCCCATGCGCTGTGTGAATGTCCGTGCCTTAAACGTTTTTTCTTCTCTTCCCACCCCCCTTGCCCTTCTTCTTTCCTGACGGTTCAGGGCCACCCAGAGGAGAGGGAGTGATGCAAAACCACAGAGTAATCCCTCTGTTTATCTCAGCTTCGAGGCTCGGCCCCAACCTCTGCCTCTATTATCCTAAGGATTTAAGGCAAACTTTCATTTATTGGCTGGGCTCCCTTCTCTATCCCAACTCCTGAGCTTGGGATACCCCCTCCCAGAGCCTCTGTCCCAGTGTGAATGGATTTGCATAGAGCAACAATGCGTGTTGCCGGGGCACTGGGTAGCCGGTGCTGGGACAGATATGGTTTGCTCAGTAGCACATGGCCACAGAAGAATGCAGCCTTAAGGGGGGATGGAGCAACACCTGCAGGTATGTCTGTCACAGCGGCTGGGGCCTAAGCCCCCCGGCTGGGCCCCTGGGTCCATGGCTGGGTCCCTGGGTCCATGGCTGGGCCCCTGGGTCAATGGCTGGGGCCTGAGCCCCCCGGCTGGGCCCCTGAGTCCATGGCTGGGTCTCTGGGTCCATGGCTGGGCCCCTGAGTCCATGGCTGGGCCCCTGGCTCCATGGCTGGGGCCTGAGCCCCCAGGCTGGTCCCCTGAGTTCATGGCTGGGTCCCTAAGTCCATGGCTGGGGCCTGAGCCGCCCAGCTGGGCTGTTTGGCCTATGGTTGGGTCCCTGGGTCTATGGCTGGGTCCCTGGGTTCATGGCTGGGTCCCTGGGTCCATGGCTGGGCCTCTGGGTTTATGGCTGGGTCCCTGGGTCCAGGGCTGGGCCCCTGGGTCTATGGCTGGGTCCCTGGGTCCATGGCTGGGCCCCTGGGTCAATGGCTGGGGCCTGAGCCCCCCGGCTGGGCCCCTGAG
>JAODOY010000001.1:690083-704524 GCA_025399855.1 Forbesichthys papilliferus | reverse complement strand
CCCCCCCCCCCCCCCCCCGTCTCTCTAGTATTTATCTCACTCCGCCTCTGCACACAGGGCTCGCCATGTTGTTTTTTTTGCACGTCTCTTTCACTGTCCTCCTCCACGGGAAGTACCTGGCAGGCATGCATGCTGCAGGTTTCTGCCTGGACATGTCTGTCTGCCTCTGCTCCCTTTCCACGATCACGCAGCGTGAGAACAGCGGAGTCCATGGCAACGGGGGAGGTGTGTGGGTGGGGGAGACGGGGGGGGGAGAGGGGGGACGGCGTAAATATGCATTACAAACTCAAGTGTTTGTATATTTTCGTGCAGAATGTCAGTTATTTGGGGTGAAGACTACCTCAAGGCGAAACAATTATTTGCACGTGGGTTTCGGCGATGTCGCTCACTATATTCGGGCAGCTCTTTTGGGTGAGTGTGAGGAGTTACTAAGATGTCTGTTTTCTTGTGCAGGTTTACACTGCGCGGCCAGCTCACCATGTGGTGACCGTCCCAGCTTTACTCCGAACGACCAGTTGAAGCTGCAGTGCTCCTCATTATCACTATCAACCTCACACACCTGTAGCTCTCATGGCCCACCCATACGAGCCGTGGTTACGGACAGCAGCACCCCCTGGTGGCAGCTCAGACGACATGAACATCCCGTCCTGGTGGGACCTTCATACCGGGCCTGGCAGCTGGATGGACCTGCAGACAGGCCAGGGCGTAGGGCTGCCTGCGGTGGGTGCAGGAAGCTCCATGGGACTGCAGCCCTCTCTAGGGCCGTACGGCTCTGAGCCCCAGTTGTGTGGCCTTCCCCCGGGTCAGATGGCCTCAGCCTCCCATGCCTCTAACATGTTCCCCCAGGACGGTTTCAAGATGGAGCCGCTGGCTCCGGAGATGCTGCAGCAGGAGCAGTACTCCCTGGAGGAGCCACAAGAGGGCACCGTGTCTGTCCGCCCCAAGCCCCAACGCCGCTCCTCGTCCAGAGGGGGCGGTCAGGTCGCGTGCCGCTGTCCAAACTGCGTGCACGCCGAACAGCTGGGCCAGAGCGCTGACGACGGCCGCAGGAAACACATGCACAACTGCCACATCCCTGGCTGCGGGAAAGCCTACGCCAAAACGTCCCACCTGAAGGCTCACCTGCGCTGGCACAGCGGTGACCGGCCATTCGTCTGCAACTGGCTCTTCTGCGGCAAGCGCTTCACGCGCTCCGACGAGCTGCAGCGCCACCTTCAGACGCATACCGGTGCCAAGAAGTTCAGCTGCGCTCTGTGCCCGAGGGTGTTCATGCGCAACGACCACCTCGTCAAGCACATGCGCACGCACGAATCCCCGCCGGGGCATGGGGAAGAGAGAGTTAACGGAGACGGGAGGGTGGATAAGAGCTTCGACACACCCATGCCTCCACAGTCATCCTCCCATGTAGCCACATCTGAAGCCACAGAGTCCCCGCTCAAGCTAAAATGTGAGACAGACCCGTCCATTTCAAGTGTGACAGGACAGGCCAGCTAATTGCATTCACCGGAAAATAGTTTTTTAGCCGTCATAGTTGCCTTTTCTATCACTCATAGAGTTATTTATGGTGGTCTTTGCCGAATAAAACATAAAACAAGGGTAGAATATCAGATGTGTGTCAGTGAAAATTTTACTTAAAGGAAGCTTCTTTGCTCTGTTTTTATGTGGGGCTCATTCCTGCTCTATTGTGAATTTATTAGTAGGTGGAATTAATCATGTCAGGTGGAATCATATCAGACATCTTTCATAAAGGAACGTATGTGTAGTCAAATGGCTGTTTCTGAGTTCAGATGTTACAGGCGAAAAGCAAGGTGGAGCCAAAGCCTGCTGCTATTCCTTTGCTGCTATAGTGCTACTGTTATCAGTAGACTATTTGAAGACACTTGTGTGAGTTAAACTGAAGGGAACTTGATAACATGTTTACACTTAAGCCAAGTAACAAAAACTGTTACTTATAACCTTGGAGATCAATTTCCAAAGCCGAAGCCTTTCTCAGCAGCAAGATTTCTTTCAATGCAGCATGAATGGGTATAGAGTGAATTGTTGTCTTAAATGTTTTACATGTTTTATAATGTCCCATCATCCCCCATGGTGCACTGTAGCCTGCTGTATGATTTTAAGGAGACACTGTGAAATAACACTGTGTCATTTGGTATGGTTGACGCCAGTTGAAGATGGGTGTGAGATGTTCAAGCAGTCAAAACAGACAAGAATCAAAACACATGGCAGTGAGTGTGCTCTTCTGCGGCAGTATGCTCAACTGACTCATTATAAGAGGAAATGTGATTAAATATATGTTATACAAATAGTCACTCGTTTGTTTCAGTTCAGCTTAAAACGAAAATGTTTTTTAAAGATAAAAATAAATAAATATTTTGTACACAACGGCAAGTTGTTTATGGTCACGTCAATGACCAACACAACAACAATTGTCTTCCTATATTATATGGAGACTCAGCATAAGGACACCTTCTGTGCCAATATTGGTATCTGAATAAAGGATGCAAAATACAGACATTTATTAACCAAAATGTCAGTTAGTTTAAAGGGTATGTAGGCTTACAGCAGTTCTGTAGCAAGCATAAAAGCAATATAACAGTTAGAAATATTAGGATGTATGTAGATCATCAGATCTCATACTGAGATTATATGCAATGTGTTAGAGAGCTTACATAACATTTGCTATTTATGTCTGGAAAATTAGAAAGGGTGAATTGTTACATAGTAGTCAATTTATGTAAATTGATTATTGGTTTTTGGCATGATAAAAATAGGCTTGTATTACTTTGGTTATTAGAACATGATTTTAAATGATGATTTTATCTTAGTATTGTTGTAGTAGAAAGCTTAATAAAATAATTTTATAACATTTAATAATTTCACCATTGTATAGTTACTTTCATTTTAATCTATACAAATTCTTTATTAAATAAAAATCAGCAATATTCTGTGTTTTGTGAATATTTAAATAACAGTATAAAAACAATCACCGAGGAATTAAATGTAATGTTTTCATGCACATAGAAACGCCATACACGGACAAACACAATATTAGAGGAACCTTTTAAAGTCGTGTGTTTAAGTAAGTCTCACACCATACATCATTTATAAAATGAAATATAAGCGGACACCACTATTGCTATAATTTATATAGCCTACATTGTGTAAAAGTATATCAAATGGGTGAAACTGGGATAACAATGTAGATGGAAGATCCATCCATCCATCTTCATCCGCTTATATAGAGTCGGGTCGTGGGGATGGAAGATAAACAATATAATTGCATACATTTGTATTTTTAACGCTCAATTTTTTATTAAAAAAGAAAAAGAAGAAAAGGTTAAACGCATACACTCTTTGATAAGGAAGACAAGCGTGGATGGTAAATATACGGGGACCATTAAAGCGAGTGGGATGGCGGAGGTGGCGGCGGCACTGAATTGGTGAAACACCGGAATCGGAAAGTACATAACAGGAAATAGGTGAAACCAAACGTATGAACAACAAACACAGATGATTGTTGCTATTATATAAACGGAGCTGTTGCTTTCAGTTTAAGCAGTTTATAGAATAATTAGATTTTAATTTGGTATTAAAACTACTCTTTTGTCAACATGGGAGGCGGCGATCTTGTAAGTTTGACCTCCTAGCCTACACACACATTAACTCACCACTAACAAGCTAACATATTCATTTTCTGTGATTCATTTAGTTATACTATTTTATATTAATTTACCTTGTTGTTTTATTAGAACCTGAAAAAAAGCTGGCATCCCCAGACTATGAAAAATATTGAAAGGGTTTGGAAGGCTGAACAGAAACACGAAGTTGAACGGAAGAAGATCGAGGAGCTTCAGAAGGAGCTCAAAGAGGAGAGAGCTCGAGAAGAGATAACTAAATACGCACAGGAAACTGGTGCTCTCAAGTAAATAATCCCTCACCTTGTCGTTAAAGTGTCGTCTTCACATATAGGAAATAATTGCAACTGGTGTCGATTTTATGCTATCAGGAAGAAGGATGATCGCCTGGACTGGATGTACCAGGGACCCGGGGGCCAGGTTTCCAGAGATGAATATCTGCTCGGTCGCCCCATTGACAAGCAGATCACTGAGCAATATGAGGAGCCAGAGTGTGGGCCGTCGGCCCAAACTGGTCTCCTGCCCGGGTCCATCTTCAACCCTACAACGCCTGCCTCAAACCTGGATATGGCTGCCAAGATTAGGGAAGATCCCTTGTTTGAGATCAGGTTAGTCTTGTCGGTATGAAGTTGTTAAATCATTTGATCCGTTCTATTCACATTCTTGTCTATTTTCAAACCAAGGAAACGAGAGGAGGAGAAAAAGAGGGAAGTCTTGACTAATCCTGTTAAAATGAAGAAGATCAAAGAAATGGTAAAAACTTTCTGTAACTGTTGACATTTTCAATTGTGTGAATTCCATGTTTAGACATGTTTTATGAACTATATATTTTTTATCATCAAGGTGATTAACGTTTTGCTACAAGTGCTGTGTTGAATAGCGTAGTTTTCTACAACCTAGTCTGTAGAGTTTTAATTATTATTCCTGTGTCAAAGCAATTTGCCAGTGCTAACAAAGCACCTTTCAATTATACTGGCTGATCTTCTTCAGGCTGTGCACACCAGTGAGAGACCGTTAGCCTGAGCAGTGCACGTTGCTGTGGTTCCAGATTGAGCAAAATGTACTTACATGTTTATTCTTATTCTTATTTCAAAGCTGCGCCAAAATCTTGAGAAGAAGGATAAGAAAAAGAAGAAGAAGGAGAAGAAAGATAGGGAGGAGAGGGAGAAGAAGGAGAAGCGATCAAACAAAGAAAAGAAAAAGGGGAGAAAGCATAAAAGGAGGAGCTCAAGTTCAGAAGAGGAGGAAGATAACAGAAAACACAGGTAGTCAAACTGATTTAATCTCATCTAGCTCTTTACAACACAACTCTTTCCAAAAAATAAATAAAATGTTTCCTCTTAAAATGTTTAGTTTATTTGTATTTTCTATGCTTAGATTACACTCAAAAGAACAGCCTTCAGCAGATGCCAGGTCTCACTCACACCATGTTTCTAGCTATGGGCTACAGGTAAGATCATTCTCTGAAAATACTAATTATACTTACACTTTACATATACTTCTCTGCATAAATAAAAGTTAAACATTCTAAATCCTTTAGCAGAACTTGTTTTCTAAATATAATTAAATGTACTAATATGTTTAAAACAAAGAATTTCCCTCACAATTAGGCCTACTATTAGTAAATAGTAGGTGATTAATGTTTCGTGTCCTTTCAGGTACCATCTGGAAGATATCACCAATCTTCAGGTCAGTCCAAACTCTCAAGTCAACATGGAAGAAGCCGCTCTCGGTCTCCTCTCAAGCACGGCAGGGAAAACGGCTCCTCACACAGAACTGACTGGAAGGCTCAACCCAGAGCTCCAAGTCCACAACGAGCACGACATCACAGACAGAACACGTCAAAGTAACACGTGTATTTGTTATGTTTGAAGTACATTTTTAATTCAATAAGACTTTTATTTATTTTGTTTGGCAAAACTGGACATTACTAACAACACTTATGTGATGCTAATATGTAGACATCATACACTGCTTCTGCTCTTCTATGATACGTCACAACTTTTTCTCTGTTGAAATCAACCAATGGAAACTAGAAATATACTGTATCTGGCGGGGGGCACAATTTTATTTCTATCTTAAACACAAAGATTCAATCTAAGCACTAAACCGTTATGGCATTATTTTAATAGCATTACACTGTACAATCTACTATACTGTATTGTTTTTTGTTTAAGTATAATTTAATGCAAAAAATATTTAAATAACGTCTTATGATAGCATGGCGGTCTACAGGGCTACAGTAACTTCAAATGCTGCAGTTACATTTCAAAGTGTTAATCCGTTCAAGGAGCACTGCAATACCAGTGCCTAATTTTTCATGCTTATATGTTGTTGTCTTTTTTGTAGAAAACTTTCTGCTGAAGAGCTGGAGCGCAAACGACAAGAGATGATAGATGCTGCCCAACAGAGAGAAGAGGACAGGGAGATAAATGTAAAGAGATACAAGAGACTGGATGAACAGGAGACAGAGAGGGAGCGAGGTGCCAAGTATGAACGCCATGCTGGCTTCATCCAGTAAGTTTTGTGAACGCATTTGCATTGACAGCATTTGGCATATGCTGTAATCCAAGGTGAATTTCATATAATACATGTGTCAGTAGTTAGACATGTCATAGACTGGGCAATTGTAAGCATACAATATTCTATTTAGAGTACGACACGACGTCACGACGACAGCATCTTGTCGTCGTGACTACTACCATCATGTCAATATCAATAAAAACTAAATAGCTAATGGAATATATAATGACGTTTTTATTAATAAAGTGCTTCATACATGAGAGAAAATGTGGATACAAAATATAAAAATAAGAGCAGAGAGAAGATATAAGAGCAGTTGAAGCAACAAATGCATTTCTCTTAGCTTTACATTACCACACAGTTGTACTGCAATTTACTGGCTCCATTTTCAGACTCATAATCCTTCTCTTTCCTGCAGCAACATGAAGCTGGAGAGTGCATCCAGCTCTTCACTTGAGGACAGAGTGAAGAGAAACATCCACTCCATACAGAGGACACCAGCTTCCCTGGAGAAGAATTTTATGAGGAGATAGGCAGTGTGAGAAGATCAGTCCTCACTTTTGTTATTTATAGGCCCTATTCCACCAATAACCATAGTTGCTCTGCAGAGATGGAGTCCTGGTTTTCAAATGGGATATATTGTACATATGTTGCTTTGGAGGTGGATATCCAGTGGAACAACTCAATGGTTTTGTCTGTTTTGTATCTATTTTTAGCAATTTATATATATATAGTTCTGTGAAGTACACATACTGTAATAACCAGGTTCACATGTTCAATGTTAATATTATCTGACACATGCACAGTACCATGTATATTGTATTTTAAAGAAGATGTCCCTTTAATCTCAAATGTTTTGTAAAATATGTTCCACTATTCAATGAACTCTTGATTATTGACTCATGATTCAGTTGTTATTTTTTTAATTAAAACATTAGTTAAAGACATTCCCCAATCAAGATAGTGTGTAATTTATTTTCATAAGAATACCATTGCTGGGATTTCAGCAAGACAGATAACAGAAATTAGTAAATGATTAAAAAGCAAATACATTAAAAAAATTATAGCTTTGAACATCTTTCAAACAAAATCCGTTTTACAAACACTGACGAGATTTGCTATATGTATGAAAGCTTGGTCTAAGTAAACACTGGAAGGTGAAAGAGTGCCGAGTTTTGGCCATAATGTTTAATATTACCCAAACGATTAATGACACCATGAAACATGTCATACTATTTAGCTCGGCCTGAGGAAAATGCATTTCATTTTTCCACATTAGTTTCGATTTTAATTTCATTTAACACGCCTCTCAACCTATCTATGCACGCATCACTGACACGCTAGGCTACGCCTTCTAATGTTCATCCAATGAAATCAAATTGCGTCTTAAACAACGCCAATAACCGTTAAGTATATTATGACGTATACATACCAAGCTTGTCTGTCTTCTGTGTTTCTAAATCGTGTAGTCACTGTTGAAAGCGAAGAGCCATTCACAATATACTATAAACTCTCTTAGTTTCAAGTTATAGAGATATACCCAACACACTCAAAATGGTAAGAACACGATGTTTTGTGCGATAATGTAATAATAGATTCATAACAAGTGTAATCTTCCTGTTAAATCTGCATTCGGCGAAATACAAGCTAGCAGCTAAATGTTAACATGGACGGTACTACTGTACCGTACCAGCTAATAGCTTAGATAAACATTCATGCTAGAAAAGTTACTATGCAAACTTATACCTTATGAAGGATTTTCATTTAACTTTGATTTCTGATTAAATTACATTAGGGGCATACCATAATCTTAGTTTTAAGTTATTTTGTTGACAGCCATGTACTAGTCACAATTATTCATTATGTTATGCTTTTGTGATGAGTGTGAAGCAAATCAGCACTTTTGAAAATAGTATTTTAACATAGTTAAATGCATCAGCAGGTGCACCCAACATCCCTTACATCAAGTGTATAGCTGGCGCTATGTTATTCCCCTTAAACAAACATCAATGTCCTTCTCTTTCATTCAGTCTATTATGTCCTATAACGGCGGGGCTGTCATGGCCATGCGAGGGAAGAATTGTGTGGCAATAGCATCCGACCGAAGATTTGGCATTCAGGCTCAAATGGTCACTACAGATTTCCAGAAGATTTTCCCAATGGGAGACAGGCTGTACATTGGACTGGCCGGTCTGGCCACTGATGTGCAGACAGTGTAAGTGTGTGTCCAACCGCAGGGTCTTTCTGAACAATTAACCAAAGCAACATTCTCTGATTGGCTAGTTTTATGTTACGTCTAGGTCACAGAGACTCAAATTCAGATTGAACCTCTATGAGCTGAAGGAGGGTCGCCAGATTAAGCCCAAGACCTTCATGAGCATGGTGTCTAACTTATTATATGAAAGGAGGTGAGTTGACGAATCCTAATTGGTAAAACGTGCCCCCTCTAACACAGGCATACACATGCTAGTGAATGTCTTGTATATTGATACATTCAAGACAGCCTGCTAAGAAAGGTATGTGTTCATGTTAAATATTGCTTTAAGCAAAGAATTGTGTTTGTGATTATCTCCTAATTAGGTTTGGTCCATACTATATTGAGCCTGTGATTGCTGGACTAGATCCTAAAACCTTAGAACCATTCATATGCTCTCTGGATCTGATTGGCTGCCCCATGGTGACTGACGACTTCGTTGTAAGCGGCACTTGCTCAGAGCAGATGTACGGAATGTGTGAATCTTTGTGGGAGCCAGACATGGTAAGTAGTATGTGACTTCTTATGTCAATGTCTAAAACATGGCCTTCATTCAGACTTAACTAAAATTACCTCTATTTGCTGCATACTACAAATTTAAAATTATCTTTTAAATGGGTAAAGATATGAAGGCATGTCTGACAGAAAGAATTCACTGTGCGGTTTTATTATAATATTGACCCACCGATATTATACAACAAAAATGCAACAATTTTTATTTTATTTTTTATGAACTGTTCCACCCATAGCTTGCTATTTATTAGACAACTCAAGTTTGTCTTATGTGCAGGAACCTGATGATCTGTTTGAGACCATTTCCCAGGCGATGTTGAATGCCGTAGATCGAGATGCTGTGTCTGGCATGGGTGTTGTCGTACATGTAATGTAAGTGATGCAGGTGATTAAGTGATTGCCTTGATGGCAATAGAATCATGCTTTTTTTTTTTTGGTAGATGACATTGTTTCTTTCTCTCTGGCAGTGAAAAAGACAAGATTACCACACGTACCCTAAAGGCTAGAATGGACTAGAGCCCTGCATCCAAGTCTTTAACATCTAACATTTTGTATAAAATTAACAATGCTTGTACTGTTTTTCTTTTTCGTATTGCTCAATAAATTACCACAGGGAAAAAAAATATATCGTCTGGGGCTTGTTTTGACTACATGTAGGTTTCTAGCAATTTCAAATGGTTCATTTTAGTCAGTTGAGTAAACACGTTTTGTAGGACTGAAACTTCATTCATCCATCCATCCATCCATCCATCTTCATCCACTTATCCAGAGTCGGGTCGCGGGGGCAGCAGCTTCAGCAGGGGACCCCAAACCTCCCTTTCCCGAGCCACATTGGAAAGCTCTGACTGGGGGATCCTGAGGCGTTCCCAGGCCAGGGTGGAGATATAATCTCTCCACCTAATCCTGGGTTTTCCCCGAGGCCTCCTTCCAGCTGGATGTGCCTGGAACACCTCTCTAGGGAGGCGCCCAGAGGGCATCCTTACCAGATTATCTGGCTTCTTTCGACGCAAAGGAGCAGCGGCTCTCAAGAGTTCCTCATGGATCGCCATGCTTCTCACCCTATCTCTAAGGGAGAAGCCAGCCACCTTCCTGAGGAAACCCATTTCGGCCGCTTGTACCCGTGATCTTGTTCTTTCGGTCATAACCCAATCTTCATGACCATAGATAGGTGAGGGTAGAAACAAAAATTGCCTGGTAGATCGAGAGCTTTGCCTTCTGGCTCAGTTCTCTTTTCATCACCACGGTGCGGAAGCGATTACAATACCGCTCCCGCTGCTCCGATTCTTCGGCCAATCTCTCGCTCCATAGTCCCCTCACTCGCGAACAAGACCCCGAGGTACTTAAACTCCATCACTTGGGGTAAAACTTCACTGGAACTTGTCTGGTCAATAATAATCTAGCAAGATTTCTTAACTACATTTACAAATTGAACTTAACAATTCAATTAAACAGATTGGTGAGAAGGAACATACTTTCTGTTACACTATATACTGAAAAGCCCCATTAATGACACTATTTTATAAAGTTAGGAAGTAAATCAGCACCAAGACAAAACAAGATAAATCTCCCTTTAATATGCAATGAATAATTTTCAAGTAACTTTTCTAATGTCTGTTGGTAACAAAACAATACTGTATACAAACACAAAATTGCTACATTAATGTAAACAAGATATAAAAATGATTTTTATGGTAATAAAACAAGAATTGGTTGCAGAATTCCCCTTTTTGTCAAACCTCCGAGCTCAGTTAAAATGTCAGATTCAAAACAATATGGCAATGTAACATTGGAACACCTATGTATTTTTTGTTTTTTTTAAATAACACTCAGATGCTTAGTTCAGTGGTTTGATGCTTTGACCTACTGGTGGAATCATGTACATATCAGCCATGCATTTTTGATTTGCATTGCATTTACTTAAACCATTACATAATTAATGTATCGCCCATTCCAATTTTGTCTTAACTGTAGTTCCCACTTCTCAGGCAGAAGCAGATGGCTACATTTCTTTGTATTTAATAAAGTTGTCATGCGATATGACTTCTGCATCTGTGTAAATGGCCGTGTATACTCGTGTGCCTGCTAAAACAAGAACGTGGAACGGAAACTAAACAGTTAAAACTTACGGTGTGTTACTGCTGAAGCGGACACACTCTCCCAAGGCAATAGTGGGACAGTTCCCATGCTGGCGTGAGGATTACAAGGTGGAGGTTCTCATATCATTCCAAATTAATTTAGGGTGTCACAGATTTTCTTCATAGGCATGAGACTGCGGAGGCAGGGAGGTTTGGGGTGGAGGGTGATAACGGGCGGGGCTCCGTGTTAAACTTGGGGAGGCGGGGCGCATTGCTTTTCCACCAGTGAGTCCAGCGCCCCTCTTTCTGTGGGGACAGTGTAACAGCATCATTTCTGCAAGTCCCTTCGGTCATGTTGTTCTCTCCGGACGTGCGGGACATCGGTCGTGGTTTGGCGTTCAGGCTAAGCCGAGATGAGGAGGAGAGAGACGAGTGATCGGAGATACTGATGGCGAGCGACGTGGGTCTATGACAAGATATTGGACATGAACTCAAAGAATCTTTTAGAGTACTGCTCTGGGTTCACTGTGGAGATCTCCGCTCCTGCCTGAGGAGGGAAAAGACAAACTAAATCAAATGAGTTGAAGCCGTGTTTGTTCATGTTGTCACCGGGTTTGTGTTTGTGTTGCTACATAACGGGGACACTTGTGGGAGCTATGACACCTCACTCACTGGTTTACCTGCATGGAAGTGTGAGGGTAGTTTGTATATTTTGTTGAAGATATTTGATATATACACTCATTAATTACACTAAATATATAAGTCTACCAGTATTTCCATCGATAGTCACAGATGTTTTTACACTGACCCCATATTGTGCAGCATGTACGCTGTGTATACTGTATAGCTTATATATACACTTGGATATACACGCTTACTGAAAGCGGAAATACTTTGATGACTACACTATGCCTACTTTATCGGATTACCTCGTAAATAACTAATAGAAACGTAACGCTGGACTGGAACTCTATTTGAAAACACCTCATTTTGCTCCTCAGAGACAGTAAAAACGGGAAAGTATTCGCTGTACTATATCTAAAATTAGACATATGATCAATTACACTAAATGGGTAAGGCTACCAGGATTTACATCGATAGTCGCAGATATTTTTACACTCACCCCATGTTTCACAGTTTTGGCAGCATGTGCAGCTTTCTTCTTAGCGTCATAGTGCGTCAGAATGTCAATAATGGCCATGAAGTAGACCTCTTTCTTCAAAGCACCTATCACAGTGGACAAGACAAAGGAAGAGACAAGGGACGAGAGGATACAAGACAGGAGACCAGACAAGGGACAAGAGAGGATACAAGACAGGAGACGAGACAGGTGACAAGACAAGAGAAGAGACAAGGGACAAGACAGGTGACAAGGGACAAGAGAGGATACCCAAGACAGGAGACAAGACAAGGGACAGGAGACAAGAATACCAATTTATGATGTTTTACAGTCACTGTTGTGTGCAGAAAGTACACTGGGTTTTATCCAAGACTGAGAACGAACAGCTGGGAGCTTGTCAGATTTCAGTGTGGTAGTTTGACTTTAAAGGTATAGTCAGCTATTAATAATAATATGGTTTGTCAAATTCCACAAATATCTCCTCGCATTTCGCTAGCTTATCATTCTCTGTGCATGCTGAAAATATAATCGGTTACTTCTACACAACTGTGGCTCTGTAAATAGTAAAATAAACAAAGTGGCGAACACCGCTCACAAACAATGCTTGGCTTCACAATGCGTTTCGATATGTGGGGCGGAGATTCTGACGGTGTTGAAGCGAACAAGCGTTCTCAAGAATAACTAACCCTGGCTTTAAAGGCAGGGTCAGTTATTCTCACGAACGCTTGCTAACTTGCTACACTTGCTAACTCAAATCCACACATCGAAACACATTAAGCAAAACGGCTTTGCTAATGTTTTAATTTACTGAGCCAGGGCTGTGTAGAAGTATCCAATTCTTTTTTCAACACACAGAATGCTAAGATAGAGGAATGCGAATATCTATTTGACAAAATATTAGCCTACAATTAGCTTATAATAGCTGATTATATCTTAATGGGGATATTCAGCATTGACTAACTTTGCCTTTAGGAGGTTTATCATAACAATGTCTCTGATTAATTGTAAACTTATCGTTTGCTTCCAGTATCAGAAAAATCAATTTTTCCATCAAACATAATAGATGAGGATTACTAGGAGCGCATATTACATTTTATTAATATAAAACTAATATAATACACTTCTACAGCAAGACAGACCTGATTTAGGAATAATGACACATTTGGAATTGGAAATATTGAACAATATTAAATAAATGTATTTTTATTTGATGTAATTCCTCAAGTATTGTTGTGTTTTTGTGAACATAAAAAATTCCCAATTAATAGTATACCGCATTCATTCTAATGAATGGGTCGTTATCAGGCTTTGAACACACACACTTCTAACTTTGTTCATTAGAATCAGGTGTGTTGGAGCAGGGAGACATCTAATACATGCAGGGCTGCGGCTCTCCAGGACCAGGGTTCCCTACCCCTGGCATACAGTCTAACTGTAATCCCACTAATCAATAGGAGTGCCCCGGATGACGAGAGGTGCTCACTGTCGTGGCTCTTTATAGCGTAGACGTCCACAGCCGGGTCGAACTCCCCGGGACCGAAGAATCCGCCGAAGTTAAGGGGGTTTCCCGGGCTGTCGGGAGGGGTGCCAAACGAGCCGGTGAGCGCCCCGCTGCACATCCCGTCGTTCTCAAAGTCCTCTTCCTCTCCTCCGCCCTCCACGTCCATCTCCTCCTGCTCTGCCCGTTCCACGTCATGGATGCCCACCAGTAGGCTGTAGTCCATGATCTTCAAGGTGGCCAAGAACTGAGGCGCAGGCACAGAGACACACGCAGAGACACATCAAGTAGTTGAGTGTTAACGGCATATGGACAGACAATTGCTATTTTTCAAGGCTGAAAGGCAACCTTTGGGGAGTGAATATGCACAATATTAGGCATGATCAGTCCGCATACAAGGCAACCACTTACTGTATGACAGAAATCTATACATTTTCCTAGTTCTGACCATTTGATAAGCATGTCTGTCAGCCTTGAATAAACCCCATTAACAAACTTGTGGTGGTGATTTTCTGTTGGGTGTTGGTAGTGGTGTTGGTGCTAAAACCTATTTGGGATGTGCCAAAAATTGCTCTATGCAGGAAAAACATTGTTAGCCTAAACTGAAGGACAGTTAGCAAGGTTTATCCGCAGTGAGGCTAAATTAGACCATGACCTGGAGAGGATAAGCTATCGACTATGTGGACTAGTGCTGTACCAAACGATTATTTTTTTGTCGATTAATCAATTATCTCTTCGATTAATCGGATAACTACATTATTGATAATATAGAAATCCAGTCGATGCAATAGGGTGCTCCCTCAGAATCTGTGTCACCCACATT
>JAODOY010000001.1:653300-681732 GCA_025399855.1 Forbesichthys papilliferus | reverse complement strand
GGCCGATGCTGATAATGGCATTAGCAAGTCTATGTTAAGTCAGATCTTTGTAATGTTGGGTTGTTTTTTTTTTTTTTTTTTCTTGTCAGCGCTTTGCCATCGTACCCCCTGGGGTTTTAGACTTTTATTTCAAACAGCCTTTAATTAGTTGTGTGTGTGTGTGTGTGTGTGTATGTATGTATATAAATGAATGCCTTCAGTTTATTAAAGTGGGACTTTATCAATTTTTTTCAACTAGATGTCGCAGTAAGTGCACCTTCACTCCGGGACGCATGCAAGCACACACACACACACACACCCCCCCGGCTATGAGAACAGAGGAGCTTGGATTACAACACACACAGGGAGTGTGATGTTGATCTCTACTCAGGACACAATTACTCCACTATATCTTAACATGGAAAATGTGTTTGTTGCCATATTAATGTTTAAAATATTATGTAGTAAGGCTGGGTATCGCCACTGATTTCCAGAGCCGATTCGATTCCGAGTCCCAGGTCCAAAAACAATTTATTTTCAATCCAATGTCAATTCGGTTAGGGATATTTCAGGTACAATACCAATTTTGCATCACAAACATAATGCTTGCAGCGTACATTGGTGCAATAGACATGCCATAAACCGTATATAAAATAAATGAAGTGTCTATTTTGCAATTATCCTATGACTCTACAGTATCTTACCTGTTATGTGGCCTATTATAATTAATAATGTCCTTGTATTCCAGTTTAAATATTTTTTTGCAGGAACACAGGGCCATAAAAATAATCTATCAGATCATTCAAATTAAGATCGATTTCAATAGGAGATTTTTTGGAACCCTATTATTGGGAACCTATTATTATATAGAGCACCTCTTTTAAAACGACAATGCCTCCAAGTCTGTATTTCATTGCATTATGTTATATCAAGCAATATGCATCTTTGAGTTTCACAAGATGCACAAGACCATTTACTGTAGTTCAGGATAAAATAGTAGTAGTAGTCGTATAAAATAACTCTCTCAACATTGTCCTAACATGACATGATCCTTTGTCTTCCCAGAATTCCTCTGGAATAAATATCCCAAAGCCACCTAAGCCTCCAGATAAGCCGCTGATGCCATATATGAGATATAGTCGAAAGGTAAGTTCATGACAACAAATTCCTAATTTATTCAGTCCCTCCAGGATCTTGCGATTGCAATAATTTATGCAGTTTCAGCCAATCACCTCATTATTTGCATGGCTTGCAATTTTGTCCTATTTTTGCAATATTTCCGCGTAAAACATAACCTGGAGCGGAAGAAACAATCAATATACAGTATCTTGCTGTCAGGAGCCATGACTCTCAGGCCATTTCACACCATTCAAGTGATCACATGACTTTGTATGCCGTCTTTACTTAGTAGCGCATTATAAATGTCTAGGGGGAAGCAGCAAGGTTGCTCCACATGTGTGTGTGGGCGGGGGCATTGTTGCATACAGATATTCCAGCGTCATTAGCTCACTATAAACAAAAAAAAGACCGTAGCAACAGATGTAACCCACGTCTCCATTGACTCTCCTTTCAGCTGAAAGGTAAGCTAATGTAACAAAACAGATGACCAAAACAATGTGGCCCAAAGCAATAATGATCTCTAGATCAAGGGTGTTTTTACAAACTTTTCTAGACCAGTCTGAAGATTCTTTGAAAAAGCATGGTACATGCAAGCAGGCAAAGTGTATTTTTATAGCACTTTAAAGGATTAATTCCATGCCCCTTTTCACATGTTGACACAATTCCTTGAGTTCCAAATGCAATGTAGTTTACAAGCTAAGGTGAAAATACCACGTAGATTATGTGGAATACCAGCATATTATGCATATGTTTACTCATCAGTTTACACTCGGTTTTTAGTGACAGCTGTCGTAGTCAGCCATTAATTATGTACTGGCCCCATAATATTAGTTAATCGAGGTAGGTGTAAAACCATAAATAAAACTAAGGGGAAGAAGAAGATAAAAAAAATAAGAGCAAATGTAGATAGCCTGGGAATTGGGAATTACCAACTTGATGATGGATCTTAAACCACAAGGCCTCCTCTGGTTTGTGACCTCTCTGCAAAGAGCCGTTTATAGCCCCTCCAGCCCAACCCAATCCAACCCAACCCATGTCTGGTTCTCATCACCAGGTTTGGGATCAAGTAAAAGCCTCCAATCCTGATCTGAAGCTATGGGAAATTGGGAAGATAATCGGTGGCATGTGGAGGGACCTCACTGATGAGGAGAAACAGGATTATTTGAATGACTACGAAGCAGAGAAGGTTGGTTGTTTCACAAGGGCCGTTTACTGGGCTTTCCTGATAATTGACCAGTAGTTTTGTGTCTCCAACAGTTGTGGGTTCCCTCCAGTCATCAATGCTTCCTTTTTAACAATGTTTCCTTTATGTCAAGGGTCCCCAACAACCCTGGTCCTAGAGGGCCGCTGCCCTGCATGTTGTAGATGTCTTCCCTTGCTTCAACACACCTGATTCACACAAATAGCTTGTTACAACGGCCCATTCATTAGAATCAGGTGTGTTGGAGCAGGGAGACATCTAAAACACGCCGTAGGGCAGCGGCCCTCCGGGACCAGGGTTTGGGGAACCCTGCTTCACGTAGTCGAATAGCATTGAGGGGGTGGCTTGCTCTCTTCTCCCTGTCATTCCTACCGTCTCTCCCTCTGTAGATCGAGTATAACGAGAGCATGAAGGCCTACCACAATTCGCCAGCCTACCTGGCCTACGTCAACGCAAAAAGCCGCGCTGAAGCAGCTCTAGAGGAGGAGAGTCGACAGAGGCAGTCCAGACTGGATAAGGGCGAACCATATATGAGTATTCAGCCGGCAGAGGATCCAGATGGTGAGCCTTTCCATTTGCCCACCCCCTTCCCAAGAGTTTGGAAAGCTGTCACAGATATGTAATTACAGTGGTGCGACCACACTGAGCTGCCCGTCCCCACACTCAGATACTCTGTTATCTTCCTCCCTTCTTATACACCTCCTCACCACTATATGTTTCCATATTTGTGTTTGTCCTATGTTAGCACTGAGCTTCTGAATATCTAAAAGAGCAAATATTGTGGCTTTTTAGTTCCTTGTAAGTATGTAGAATTGAAGTAACGTGTTAGAAAATAACATTCAAGTTACACCCACCTTAAGGAAATTATCCCTGTATGGGTTTGGATAAAAGAAAGATGTGGACAAATATCACTGACCTAAAAGATGATTTTGCTGTTAATTATTAGCAAAAGTCATAAAACGGTTAGCTGCAGTGTTTTTTTTATTAATTTCTGCATCTAAGACTAAAACAAATGCTTTGTTGGCCACACATGCACTAACATGCATGTGTATCCAGTTTAAATATCTTATTTAATTTAACAAAGAACTATTCTTGGTTTTCCTACGTGGAAATCGAGACTACTACTACTTTTTGTTTCTAAAACTGAACATAATATTACAAAGGGGAAATTATTGGTGCAAATTGTGCTTACTTGACAAGCACATGGCCTCCATAAAAAATACATAATTGACTACCAGTATTAAACATTTAATTGGAAAGTTTATATTGATGGTCGAACTTGAAACTCTAATCTGAGCTTCTAGAGAATTCTTGAGGTAATAGGTAACCTGATGTTAACCCAATGAGACGGACAGTTTGCAAAACATTTTACCCTCTGTTTATACAGTGTGTATATATATACCAAATACGTGTACATTTACAATGTAGTCCAAAAAAACAATTGAGGACTACATGTTTAACATGTCCCACACATCATAACAATGAGGGTTCTACTCAATTTAATTTTAACATAATTGTCTATATTTACCCTGGTATAAACACAGTGTGTGCACTCCTGGTGTTTTTAATGTCAACAGCAATATATGAGCCATGATGTATAACCATGTGAGATGTGCGTGACACATTATACTCAAATTCACCAATTATCTACTTGCATTTCACTATTTTACCAGTCTCTGTGTGTGTTGAAAAAATAATTTGGCACTTCTACACAGCCCTGGCTCCATAAATAGGAACATAAACAAAGTGGCGAACACCGCTCACAACAACAAAGATGTAGTACTACGCTTTGCTTCACAATGCGTTTGATGCATGTGAGGCTGCGTTGCGGAGCGATATGGTTGTGATTTTAGCTCGAAGTTAGCAAGTGTTCTCGAGAAAAGTTAACCGTGCCTTTTCATATAGCGAACATATTTTCTTTGAACTGAATTTTGAATGTTTTGTGTAAACCTCTCCAGAACTTAAGTTTAGAAAGTTTGGAGATGTCTTATTGAACTGGACATTATATTACATTTTGAGCAGTCTCGACAAATCCTGACATTAACTAACGAGAGCCTACTCAAAACCACGAAACACTTATCGTGTAAAGTTTATTTACTTCGGACATTTTTTTTATAACATGCACGATTAACTTTTATCCCCAATGGCGTTACATACTATATGGTCTTCACGGTCATGTTCGCGCCACCTTTTCTTTTAGAAATAATTTTCTCACCAGAGCCGGAGGCCACACGAGCAGAAAGAGAGATAGGATGGTCTAGTGGGCTGGGTGTTTGACTTACCGGAAGGTTGTGGGTTCAAACCCCGGTGCTGACCTACTTGTAACCATGAGCAAGATGCCTAACCCCAAACTGCTCCCGGTGGTTGCTCGCACCTTGCATGGCAGCAATCACCATCGGTGTATGAATGTGTGTATGTGACTGGGTGAATGTCAGGCAAAATACTGTAAAGCGCTTTGGATAAAAGCACCATTTAAAGCACTGATCTAATATATAAAATGTCTCTCAACTTTTCCTTTGAACAAAGGATATTAGATGAGCCAGGGGAGACTTACACTGGGCTTAATCATGAATGTATACCAGAGGAAAGGGATGTGCACAAATTTGCACATTTCAGGTCAGTTGGCATTCAAGAAATGATTGGCTATGTGTCTGGGCGGGTAGCGGCTGCTTTTAGAGTCCGGTTTGAAATAAACCCAACCCCCAAACAATTACCCGGCTGTAGCATTAATTTATTACCGTCTGATACCATATTTGAACATACACGACCCGTTAACACGGGTTGACCCGCACATTTTATTTTAATAGGTGTTTTATGATTATTTATGTGAAATGTATTTCTCTTTCACATCCGCAGGGACAAAACCTAGCCTATCGCCCAATTTATTAAATGTAGGTTAATGTTCTCTGAAGAATGAGTTATGAGCTGTCAATCACTCGTCATGGACAAGGGCAATAAAACTAAGCAAAGAGCTACTAATGAGTAATTGCTCTAATCTGGGTTTATAGCCTACATGGGTAATTCTACAAAAATTCCCCAAAAAATAATATATTTCTGTAATTAGGTTATGCAATAGTAACCTACGTTTTTTTTATGTAGTTAATCGTGTTAAACAGCAATCAACTGTCAAATGGTCTTTCTCATCTCTCAGATTACGACGACGGCTTCTCCATAAAGCATACGGCTGCCGCCCGTTTCCAGCGCAACCACCGCTTGATCAGCGAGATCCTCAGTGAGAGTGTGGTCCCTGACGTGCGCTCAGTTGTTACCACCGCTCGCATGCAGGTCCTCAAACGGCAGGTCCAGTCATTGATGGTGCACCAGGTACAATCGGCTCTGACGTCTGGGCCTGCCGTTATCCTTGCATAATCTGCCCTTTGTGTTACATACTGGCTTTTACTGCCTGGTTAGAAAATAACACGGGTGCCTATTTATCTCGGATAACAGAGAAAGTTGGAAGCAGAGCTGCTCCAGATTGAAGACCGGCACCAGGACAAAAAGCGAAAATTCATTGAGGCCACAGAGTCCTTCACAAACGAGCTCAAAAGGGTATGGCAGAGTTAACATTGAACTTGGTCATCAGCAGCTTGCACGCGATCTTTATTTAGCTAGCTATAGCTCGACCATACAGCCGCTGCTAACTCTATCCACATGTCCTGGCAAACTAAAGCTGTCATCATTTCAGTTTGTAGACCCAACTATTGAGTTGTTCTAAACCAGTTGCAGTACTAAATCCTTGAAGGCATTGTCTATTGTAAACAACAGGTGGCGCCATTTATGCTATACAAGATGATTAATCAGCTTTTCAATTAACATGATGGGAAGGTTTCTAAGGCTGTGTTTTTTAACAACAACAATATAACAAACACATAACACAAACATGTAATTAATAACAACTACCATACCATCCAGCTCAAAAAATCCAGTAAATGCAGTGACAATTTAGAAGATGCATAATTTCTAAAAACATGCTATCCCCCATTAATAAACAAAGAAATGCAGCAACAAAATAAAAGATGCTAACTTTCTATCAGCACTGAAATATGCATTATTCACTTCATTTCAATGTGTCTTTAAAAACACCCAATGTTAAAAGTTTCTGCATTTTTAGATCAGATTGAAAACCATTCCATGCATTAGGAGCAGCAACCCTAAAAGCTTTTTTGCCCATTTCTGTATGTACAGTGGGAACTGAACTGACAGAAAATATAAATCTTATGAGAGAAAATAAAAGCTTTTTGGGATTTTTCTTCAATTATAAGATCACAAAGGTTGGATGGTGCCCCAGAATAGCTTTTATAAATCAATGTGTACTTACAATTTATGTTTGAAACAATGTTCTGTTATATGCTCCAATACTCAATATCAAGTACAGTACTCAATATACAGTATCAATTATAAAAGTAACATTGGTTTCTTTAAGACACTAGTTGCAAAGTGATGGTCAGGACCCCCTACTTAAAATCTATAATTTATTTAAAATAATGTTATATATTGAATAACTTGTGGATTGTTATTAATGCCACCCAAATTCATAGCCCACAGTTTTACTTGACCTCAAAAGTATCTCAAGGTGGAGCTCGTTGATACTGTGCATTGTAACATGCCTGCACAACCTGCTAGTCACTGAAGCCTGCACACCAGCACTTATGACTAAAATAGTACAAAACGAAGCATAGTATGACACATATTATGATAATACATTTGCATAACAGAATCATTTTTAATGTTCCAGTAGTGTGTGTACCAAATTGAAAGTAAAAGTAGACAATTTAAATGAGTTTAGCTCGTTTGATGTTATAATGCATTTTGTGAAATTAACTGAATACGCATATGTGATCAACTAAACAAAATATAGGTTTCAAGTTATGCATCCATTGATGAAAACACTGATCGTGAGTCATTTGTGATAGGTAACACAGGTGTTGGGGTAGCAATACGGTCAAGTTTGTTTATCTATATCAATCTATTTAAACTATAACCCTTAAACACACACACACACACACACACATACTGAACTCATTTTCCTTGTAGTTTTAATTTCTTACACAAGAATGGTGTGAATGACCAATGCTGCTCGAGCTGGGGTCTGCTATCGCTATACCATGGCAATCACATGTCCAATCATTTGATGTCCATGTTGAACTCCTACATTAATGGACACTGCTTAGAAATTCATGGGGCCCTATCTTACACCTGGCACAATGTGGCGCAAAGCGGGAACGCAAGTGTTTTTTCTAGTTTCAGACAGACGCAGGTTCTTTTTCCCATCAAAGGTCGAAAGGTGCCAAAAGTACACAAAGTCATTACCGGAGTTCAAATGCAGATACTTGTGTAAAAATGACTTCTGTACTCAAGTATAAGTAAAAAAGTACAGGCTCTAAAATTTAGTAAAAAGTATAAATTTTCTAAGTACATTTGTATCACAAAGACGGTGGTATGGATTATTTTGTTAAAGACACAGTATGTAACGCAGCAACTTCAATGAATGCAGAAAACCTCCATCTCCTATAGCTGCCAGTCATTTTTATGGTTTTATTCCAAAATGGCCATGTTGACATCAGGTAACTCTGGTCCGGCTTAACTAGGCTTTACTATTTTTTTTTTTAACTCGATGGGGGTGAAACAGCGTATTGCCTTTCAGTATGTTAATAAAATCCCTTTCCCTGTGCCTGCACCCAGCTGTGCTGTTTGAAAGTAGAGGTGGACACAGAGAAGATCTCTGCCGAGATTGCAGCGGCAGAGGAGGCATCCCGAAAAAGGATGGCGGAGCGCGACAAGGAAGCCCCGAGCTGTGTGCTGGCCGAGGAGGACAAGCACGTTTGTGTGACACATGGCAAGTCACAGCAAGGCTCTCTGACTGACGGCAGCAACAAGGAGGATGCAGAGTCCCATCCCATGGAAACCAAAGGTAAGGTCTGCTCTGGGGAAGGATACGCAACGTACACTCAAAATATTACAATCAAAATAGTACATTCAAGTTAAATATTACACTCAAAATATTACCCTCAAGTGAATATTACACTCAAGTAAAACATTACACTGGAACCTACACAAGTGAAATTTTACATTAAACAAAAAATTACACTCAAGTAAAAGTAATATTACAATCAAGTGAAATATTACACTCGAACCAACACAAGTAAAATCTTAACACTCAGGTAAGGTAAATGTGATTTTATTGTCACATGTTGTGAAATTCATGTAAAATATTACATTCAACTAAATATTACACTCAAGTAAAAGTAATATTACGCTCAACGTGCTGAAACAAACTGATATCCACCTGTCCCTCTCTCCTCCGACTCCTCCAGGCAAGTCGAAGGCCTCTCAGGAGCTGGAGGCCCAGCTGGGCATCGAGGAGGCACTGTGCGAGGACAAGGAGAGCGTCCCAGAAGGAGCCATGGAGGAGGGCACCAGTGACAGCAACACAGGGTCGGAGACCACCTCCGCTCAGACGGAAGACGCCCCGCCTAGCGAGCCGTCCTCCGAGGGGCCGAGCCGAGGGCGCACCGCCCACTGAGCCAACCTTAACTGGTTGCCATTGTGCCCCCAGTAGATGTATCCATCTCGTCCTATTGCACAGTATCATCTCAACTGGTCAACGCATGGAAACTGTGTTTAAGTGGGCTCAATGCTGCAACGTGAGCTTGAGACAAATATGCAGTTTACCGTGTTATGTGAGCTTCTTCTTGTGCAGATTAAACTGAAATAAAAGCACGCCCCACATTTTAAATGAGTGACACCTTCAATTAAATGGTCCTATCGTGATAAAAATGAAAAAACTTGAAGCCTCCAACGAAACGTCCTGCCCAAACTCTGTGGCAACTAAGCACACCTAAATGCACTATCACGCCCTCGCGGGCCTGTGCTCTGAGACCATACGTAACCCACGTCTTATTCTCTAGCACTTTTTATGGCACATCCCAGATCTCCATGAATACAGACTAGCTATGTACACAAACAGTCACATAAAAAAGTACAACATTCAATCATATTAACTTTTTAAGTTTGTATTATAATGCCAGTGCTGCTTTTGTTTTTGCATGTTGTTGCAATTTCAAGTAGTTCAAGTTTACTTGTGATGTGGTGGCTATTTTGTCCAGGCAGAAGCCGTTTTTGTTTACTCTGTAACAATATTAAAGTGTCTCAGGAGTTTGTAGTCACTTGTAGTAGATTACTTTTATTTATTATTGGCTATTAATACTTGTGTACTGGCTTCCCCAAAGCCCAATTAGATCGTAAATGCATTGTAAGATCATCAAATACTTTACAGTGCCTGACAACAGCGTTCTCAAGTTTGCTAGCTGTCAATCAAAATCAAAAGCAGGACACTTAACATAACATTTATGTATCAATACAACACTTTTCAGCAGAAACAATTTAATGTTAATTGTGTACACGGTGTTATAAAGTTTACTTATTAATGGGGCTTTATCTCTAAGCAGCTTGAACAGTCATGAACATGCAGTCTTACATTTTTATTTTACATATTTATATCAATAAACTTTTCTACCCTGAAATGTGTTGATTTTTCCCCCCACCAAAGTTTATAGTTTATTTTTCATATGCACATATCCGCACAAATCCTTTTTCCTAATAATGACATGCAGTTTTCTTTATACTGTTCCGTAAGGTAATGAGGAAAACCTACAGCTTAGTTGTAAATTTCCTGAAAGAGCAGTTCGAGTGAGAAAAAAGTCGCAGCTGCAAACGTGTGTGATAACTGAATTCTGGAAAGACGTTTAATTTACTATAGCGCAAACAAATGTAGTAGTAATACGTTCCCCAACAATATAAAAGATAAGAACCCACAACACTGATTATAATCTATGGTAGAAGACCTATGTGATATCACGAAATGAAAGTAACGAGTAATAGGCATATACTAAAGACTTAACACACGTTATGAACTTTCTGTTCTGAGGTAGAATTTTGTATTAAAAAAGGCTATTTCTGTATTTTTACATGTATTTATTTATTTGTGCATTTCTACATTTATTTCTTTAATTATTTGTACATACATTAATTTATTCTTAAATGTATTTATTTATATATTATTTTATGTTATTTATTTATTTATATATTTCTGTATTTCAACATTTATTTATTTATTTCCGTATTTCCACTTTTCCTTGTTGTTTTATTTATTTCCGTATTTCCGTGGCCGTAAATGTTAAGAAGATAGGCGGTCCTACCTCAGGCCACAGCCGGATTGGTTTTAGGGGTGTGTTTGGAGCTACTGCTACCGCCCCTAGCCTAGGTTACCTAAAATGAAGAAGAAGCTATATACCTATGTCAGCGCCGCTAGTTAAACTACATTTAGTAGTAGTAGCTGGTCCGTGGCGACGCTGTTTTCTGAGTCAAATAATTTTTCAGTAGCGAAGCTCTTTAATTGATCAAGTAGTGCGGTAGCGTCCACAGAAGCTACATTTTCCCAAGCATTTCTGAATCTGCAGCTCAAGCTTAAGTCTGATACAACTGATAAGAATAAGTACGTGATGCCATCACATACACGGACCTAGGCTATATGTGTAGCCGACAGAAGCACTTCAGTATGATGGTCGGTGATGCCGTATCGTAGACGTATCACTGCGCTGATGCCTGAGTCTTTGATGCAGGGGATTCAGGGGGAATAAAGTGAGGGCAGAGAACACATCTTATTGTTTAATAAACAGTTGAACTGAACAGTTTTGCCCGGTTTATTTAAATGACTTACACTTTTGAATGTTGGTACAATAAAATGTAGGAAAAAATATCTTAAATGTACCTGTAGTGAACTAACTGCCGTGTTTCTCTTGGGGGTAGCGTCAGTGAAGCTTAATTTAACGCAGAGTAGCTCAGCTCACTACATTTTCAATGTAGCTTGCCCAACACTGATTTTAAGAATAAGCCATTTGCATTGCCTTATAAGACCCTAGTTTTTTTTAGTTTTTTTTTTATGCACCTTTTATCTTGATACTTGAAGAAGTATTTATTTTGCAATTTTTGTATGTATATGTATCTTGTTCTAATAAAAACAAGAAAAATGTAAAAAAACAAACAAACAAACAAAAAAGGTGGGCGGGCGAACCGGCAGAATATAAGCCCTATATAGTACTGGCTCTTTCTCCATGAAAGCAACACCAAACATCCAGTGTTGAGAAGTAATAAACTGTAATTGAAGTAGGAGTTGAAGACTACACAGTCTCAAAACAATAGAAAAGACAAGAGTTTGCACAACTTCCTCAACGTCCTACACATTTTTGTATACAGTGCCACATTTAGTTTTTTGGGAACATCGCTAGACACAAATTCCTGGTCGCATGCCGTGGATGTAGTGCTCGAGGCGGCCACGTCCTAGGCAAAGAGCCGCGTGCCACCGCTATGCACCTGACACGGCAAATACGTTGATGCCTTCTCTCTGGCAATAGCCAATTAAATTAGTTTAGTGTGTGAGTACAATAGCTTCTTCTTCGACCTAAAACCTAGGCTATGGGCGGTAGTAGTAGCTCCAAACACACCCTTAACCAATCCGGCTGTAGCCCGAGGTAGGACCGCCTACCTTCTTAACATTTACGGCCACGGAAATACGGAAATAAATAAAACAACAAGGAAAAGTGGAAATAGGAAAATAAATAAATAAATAAATAAATAAATAAATAAATAAATGTTGAAATATAGAAATAAATAAATAAATACATAAAATAATGTATAAATAAATACATTTAAGAATAAATAAATGTATGTACAAATAATTAAATAAATAAATGTAGAAATGCACAAATAAATAAATAAATACATGTAAAAATACAGAAATAGCTTTTTTTAATACAAACATTTAATTATTTTTTCAATTATTTTTATATTTATTTAATTATTTATACTTTTTTGTATTTCTTTCTTTGTTTTTTATTGTGGCAGTCCTGGTCCTCCATAACTAACAATGTGGTAGTACCAATGTGGTAAAACAGCATGATGTAGACTGCTATGTTGTTGCAGGGGTGGTGGTGATGTAGTTTCTAAGCACATGCATGTCCTTTGCAGGGAACAGGTAAGGGAAGTGGGCGAGATGAAAAGGAATTGTACTGATTTCCTGTTTTCAATCTAGAAGAATGGTATCATTCCTCTTATAAGTGCTTTGTGGACAAAATGAATTAAAGTTTATTTAGTTTGAGATAATTAATTTGGCTTCATCCTGTGTAATCAACCAGGTAGTCAAACCTGGTTGTAGTGCATGGCGGCACTAGGGGAAATGTAATTATTTTTGCTTAACACCGTAAACAGCCTGTGTGGTTAGTGATGCCTTTAGTGAAAGCTTTAAGCCACAACCGCAATGTCATACAGGTGTACATCTCCGTTCTGCTCTGTGTACATGGTGCACATCATCTGCTGGGTATAGAGACCAATCACGAGTGTAAATTGAAAGTCTGGTTCAAGTTTAGGGAGTGGGGGATGTTAAACTTAAGACATGCACAAACCGCAGTCAAGCATTTTCAGTTTAAGGAATAGAAAAAAAAACTATTGTGTTATAACATTTACAATAAGCTATGGTTTTTCAATGCTCTACTCGCAGAATTCTCTACATACAAAATTACTTGCAGAAATGCACAGTAACAATAATTTAATATAGCCCAGGCTACACTGTTATCTGTAAAGCAACATGAACAAATACAAAAATTGGCCATGCTTAATGTAGAGCCTGCATTAGAAGCATGCTGCATCACTAGAAAAGTAATGCTATATGCTACTTAATTAAAACATTTGTGAACAAACAATTTGTGTCTGAATTAAGATCTTAAAATTCAACTGAAGTCTACCCAGAAATGTACATTATAATAGATAGGACAGAAGCACAATCTCGTCCAGTATGTGCAGGGTGGGAAATCCATGCACTACTGTTTTATTATATTGTTTTGGGGTAAAGTGAGGTCAAAGCGTTCATTTCAACATTGGCTTTTGCAGTATCATAATGCCACTAATAATAATGTAATACTATAACTCATAATAATATAACATTCTGCATGCGGTTGCATTATTCAATTCAACTAATATAAAATAATGTATTACTGGCACAAAGCCAATTGAACTTAAAGTTGACTCTGCACTCTCAATTCGAACATTTAAATTAAGCTACGGCAACTCTAAATGCATTATGTGCATATGTCCAAAAGAAACTACATAAACCCTATACATGCTATAACACTATAATTGTGTCGTATACGTGTATATATTTGGCATAGTGTACTAATTTAGAGTGTCGTTTGCTGCTTTTTAAACATTAAAGCTCAAGCACCCATCTGTCACACTGTATATTGTGGTCATCAGCACATGATTGCGTTGAACACTGTATAGCGTGCACTCAAGGGTGAGGATTGTCAGATTGGTCCGGGTAAGGGAAGTGTCGCTACAGTATAGCGAGACTAAACTATTCTGTAAGTCACATGTGAGACAAAGAGAGAGAGAGAGAGAGAGAGAGAGAGAGGGCTGTGTTATTCATCTACAATGCATGCTTTTAAAGGTAAGTCATAGTGTCAGTCAGAGTGTATTAAATAGTAAAAGGTTGTAATATAAAGAAACATCGCAACAGGTGCAACACTTGATGATAAAACACTTTTACCAGCCTGGTTATTGTGCTTGTGGCGTGTAAACGTGACTGCGTAGGTAGATCAGCGTTTGTAACAATAATCAAACAACAAAACCTGTCTTGTTTCCTCACATTGTTTCCTATACTGTTCAATTGTGTTTACCATTACCAAGAGTTATTTTATTTTTTGTGTTAACATTGAAATAGTAATCATTGTGATTGGCACACATTAACTTAAGTATTTAGTTTTTCATTCAGGAATCACTAATTAAAACAAAGGTTTTAGTTAACCTATAACAAAACTAAACTAAAAAACAAAACCTTTTGACCAAGTGATTCCTGAATTCTGTACTTAGTACAGTATACCTGCAGATACTGTATGATTGGAAAAACACACCAGAGACTATATACATACTGTATATGTGATTATAGGATATCATTTCTAGTAACATTCCTAGGGAATGTCACCAAGTTTAAAGGTTTTAATGTAATGTTCATCACAAAACTTTTTTTTAAAATTGCCAGTGAATCATATAAGCCTTTAGGAGCAAACAGTAAACACTTACCACTAACTGAAATGAGTTTCTTGTTTCCTGACAAGTCCAGGGGAATTTGTTATCTTAAATCTGAAACTAAAAGGGATCTTATGTGTCATGTATTTAATTTTATTTCCAAGCTGTAACCAAAATGACTTGTCTAACATTTAAGTAAAATACAATTATAAATCTAGTAAACTAATACATTCATGAATAAACACATTTTCTGATGGGTCCAGCTAATGGGCAGATGTTTGTCGACAGTCAGCCAACTAAGCCCTCTGATTTATTCTGACTGTCTTATCAGATTTTCGGATCCTTTTACTGTTTCTACTGACATGGATGTTACATTTTAAGGTAAGAAAAAAATAAAATAAATAAACCTCACATTTATACAGTATGTGTTTCACAAACCATAAGAATTTAGGGCCAGATTACATTTGCAGTCTATAGCCTGTACTACTAAGTCACGGAATGTATTGCACTTGAAATATGTCTTTGCTGCCCATTTTAGAGAATCTCCTCGCTAAAACAAGAAAATATGACTGCAACAGAGGACTACTTTCACAGTGGATATACTGGGGATTACGAAGACTTTGAGCAAATGTGTGAATACAACATGACATTCCACAAACAATTCATGCCTCCTTTCTTCTCCATCATCTGCTTGGTGGGATTGCTGGGGAATTTCTTGGTCATTGTCACCTTTCTATTCTTCAAACGCATAAAGACCATGACAGACACGTACCTCCTCAACCTGGCGTTCGCTGACCTGTTATTTGCCCTGTCTCTGCCCTTATGGGCAGTCAACGCCACGACAGAGTGGATGCTGGGATTATTTATGTGCAAAGCCATGCATACAGTATATCAAGTCAGCTTCTACAGCAGTATGCTGCTCCTGTCCTGCATTAGTGTGGACAGGTACTTTGCCATCGCCAAGGCGGTTTCTGCATACCGTCACCGCTCCAGAGCCATGCTGTACGGCAAGGTGTCAACCCCCGTCATCTGGGTGCTGGCCATTGTTTTTGCAACGCCGGAGATGGTCTACACCACCATCAACAATAACACGTGCACGCAGTTCAAGAGCGGCACCAACGATCCGCTCCGAGTCGGAGTTCAGACGAGCCAGATTGTGTTGGGTTTCGTACTGCCGCTCCTGATTATGGGCTTCTGCTACCTTAACATTGTGCAGACACTTTGCCAGGCGCGCAGCTTCGAGCGGAATAAGGCTATTAACGTAATTATTGCTGTAGTTGGGACCTTCTTGGTCTGCCAGGTGCCCTACAACGTCGTGCTGTTCGTATCCACGATCGCCATCGCGAACGGCGGGATTAACTGCGATTATGACAACAGGGTCTTAGTTGCCAGAAATGTCACGCAGTGTGTGGCGTTCCTGAGGTGCTGTCTGAACCCCTTCGTGTATGCCTTTGTTGGGGTGAAGTTCCGCCGTGACCTGCTGAAGCTACTCTATGACTTGCCATGTGTGAACAAACACGCGTGGGCCATGCGGAGAAAGAGCTCTGCCACAGACACTGAGACCACAAACACAAATACACATGCTGTAATGTAGGCTGACTTAAGACGCTGTGCTATTTAGGTCAATATATAGGTCTTAGCTGCAGAAGGCAGGCTATATCTTGAGTCATCAGCGTATAGCCATTGAGTTAAATATTGTATTTTTTCACATGTACAAATGCCAAATATAATGTCACTTAGTTGGTCAGACTGTTAATTTGTGTTCGTTTTCTTTATTGATTTTAAACGTTTTTGTTAGACTTGTTAAATGAGGGTAATATTTTCTCAAACAATTTTGTTTTTGATAGGACAAATCTTTAATTACTCAAAGCCACTAGGATCAATATTTCCTCTGTGTGTGTACAGTAGGTTATTGTACACACACACACACACACACGTAGATAGAAGGGGAGAGATCTATAGTGTGTGTGCCTGTGTGTGTGTGTGTGTGTGTGTGTGTGTGTGAGAGAGAGAGAGACAGAGAGAGAGAGAGAGAGAGCGAAGGGAAAATCCCTAGTTGTAATAATACTGTAACTATTAAGTTGCTTCTCTTTACAATAGCCACTCCTCAAATCTGTATTTTTCGCATTTTCTCGTTTTACAAAATATTTTTGCTGAATTTTCAAAAACAATAAAGGTGTTTCAATACATTCAAACATTGTCAAACATAGATTTTATTTCAGTTTGTTTTGTTTTGATGTTTTTACTCCAAGCTTCCATCCATGTAGAAAGTATTTTTTCGAGATATAATGAGACATCGAATGAGTTCACATGAACAACATATAGGCTACTGTATATGTTTATGATCTGTTATGACCTGACATATTCATTAACTATAGCAGCTCAATCAGAATCACTTTGTGATCATATATCCTATGGTCAAGTTGTAGAGGATTTACAAAGGTTGCGGATCAAAATAATATACAAAATAATAAAAATGAAATCAAATGTTGACTAAATTATGATGCTTAAGAGAACAAAAAATATCCGTAGAATTGACTTCACATTTTGCAATGCAATATGGTCCAATGCAGAAGATCTGTAACAACAAATTCTACATCAGTGTGTAACCAGCCAAGTCATAGCTTAGTTTTTAGCTGTAGCATCTGCACGTATGCAGTACACCTACTCCAAATTACTAGGCTATCGCTCATCAGTGGTGTCCATTAAGCAACAGTCAAGAGTTACTTACATACATGCCAGCCCTCCAGCCATAAACTTTACACTGCAAAATATGATGTCACCAGGCTTACCTCAGGCCTATAGTGTTGCAAGGATGTGTGTGTCTAGCACCTCATTGGCTCACAACAGAAAGGGTTGGGATCCATTAATACAAGTATTCAGCTATAAACTGAAACACAGAGCACACTTGGACTTAACTCTGAACACAAGAGGATCAAGACTACAGGATAATAAGGTAAGCAGAACCATCGTCAATGATAATAATAACAATAATAATAATAATAATAATAATAATAGTAGAATATTATAATAATAATACACAATGATGTATAAGATTACAACTGTGCTTACTGATTACACGTTTTCCTGGTGTGGAAAGTTAAATGATGTTGCTCCCAAAATACTGTATAATCTTAATAAAAACAAATGATTCCCTGAGTATTACTAACAAGCCACAGATCTATCTACGCTGGTATACTATACGCTATTAAATGTGTTTTAATAATGGACTCCCTGACCACATATAATCGTTTATTGCAGTGCTAAGAAGTTTAAAGTGAATAATAAATGGAATCTGTGGTATTTTCATTATAACCTACCCTTCTGGCTACAGTTAAAGTTGACTCCGGGGGCATTATTCGTTCAGCGCTAGCTTGTTGGTAGGAAAACATTGCCGTCGTCATGGCAACCACCTTGACTCATTAGGAGTCACACCTGTGGGGGAGTTGGAGGGGCGGGTGGGGGGGTAGCTTTATGCATCACACACCCTTTCTCTCTCCTCTCCTAAACCATGTGGTCAGTGTGGTGTGTGTCCACAGGCTAGTGCTGGGTATGGGAGAATGTAATGGCATTAGGAACAAACAGGAACAAACACTCTGTGTCTCCTGTCATCACAGTGTGAGATGCCTGTAGCTGGAAGCATGTCTCACTCGATACCCAGACATGTTCTGAGGGTAGGCCAAACCGTCCGGCAGGAGGACACACAGCGTTCCAACCAAAACGACGATGACGTGGACCTTGACATCTCCCTAGAGAACCTCAACCAGCTCATCCTGGAACTGGATCCGACATTTGAACCCATGCCCCACAAAAGCCCTCCATGCATCAGCCCCTACACAGGTACAGTTCATATTCATACGCCGCAGGTCTCTGATCCCTATTGGCTTGCTGGCAAAAAGGGCTTGGCCTTATACTGTTAGTGGCACCCTAACTATTATCACGTGGCACCACCAGTGCAAACAGCGTAAGCACATTTTGTTTGGCACTAACCTTCACGTGAAGTGATTTTAAAAGACCCTCCCTTTTAATAAAGGTACACCGAACACGTTAGATCAGGAATCGGTATGAGAGCAGTAAATCTCCATGGGGCGTTAAAGAGGACAAGTGTACATTTGATTGAACTGGTAGCTTGGGGCTTTAGAAAGCTATGATTATGGTTACATTTTACATCATGGTGTAATTAAACCACTCGCATAGCACTGGGAGCACTGCCCAATACAGTGTACCACACCCAGTTTGTCTCACAGCATGTATTTAGCTAATTTAACGGTCACGCACTGATGCTATTATGCATTGGTTATTATGGACTGTATGGGGCTACAACACAGAAACAGTACCAGTAGCATACAATCTGTTATGCGTTCTTTTTAAGGCTGTATAAAAACGTGTCAGGACACAGCTGAACATATATACTTGTGAGGAAAATGTTTATTAGGTATTACAACGACAGTATGTGTTTTACAGTATAAGTTCAGCATTTTCAGAGGCTGAAAATTATATGCACAGTAAATGTTCATCCATATAGTGATTGCTGGATGTTCCTAATTTCTCTGTCACATTTCTGTATCAAACCCAGAGAGAATATTCAGTAATGTTGCCTAATGATTTTCTAATGTATTTCCAGTATAAGCACCACACGTAAGGAGATTTTTCATTTCTACGTCAGCACTATTATTTAGCAACTTTTGCAGATGTATGAATCAGTGCTCTGGCTCATATACAGTACTGACATCAGTCAGACAATAACGTCTGGATTCCCCGGCCATGAATGCTGCCATTTGATTATTGGCATGTATCTACTGTAGACAGGGCATAGCAACAAGAACTACAACAAGTTGAAACTCTTCTCCTGATTTACCCCCCACAAAAATTTCACAATATATCTTAGGCTTTTGGGTGGGAATTAATACCCTGGGTTGGGAGCAAGTAGGTGCATGCATAACACACACGTCTGTATCAGGTGAACTAAAAGTCTTCCATGTTTGAGGAATTAAGGCAGGGCCGTTTTAACAACCCGAACCTAGCCTTAGCAGATGTAGATATGGCAGCTGTGTAAACATTGACTTCATGTATAATCTTAAACTTGATAATAATACAATACATGGCAAACATACAGATGCACACATGCACACACACACATGCACACAGCATAAGGCATGGACGTTTTCAAGCAGTTTCATGATACAATTTAAAGGGAGGGTTAGTTATTTTCTAGAACGATTGCTTACGTCAAATCAAGCCCAAATCAAAACAAACTCCCTCGGAAGCTCCGCCCCACACATTGAAACATTGCATCGCAAAGTGGCATTGTTGTTGTGAGCGGTGTTTGCCACTTTATGTTCCTATTTACGGAGCCACGGCTGTGTAGAAGTACCGGATCTTTCAGCACACACAGAGGACGGTAAGATAGCGAATAGCAAGATATTTGGTGACTTTGACAAAAAAGTGTATTAGCTTCCAATTAGCTTCCAGTAGCTGATTACACCTTTAACAACTACCCCCCCCCCCCCCTTCCCTACTTTCTCAGACTCCTCCCCAGAAGAAGAGGTTTCCAGGTTTGTACTGGTGCCCCGAGGATGCCCCACCTCCCCCTCCTCCACCATCCCGTCCCTGTCCCCGTCCCAGAGTATCCCCATCCCCAGCAGCGGGGTCGCTGCCTGCAGTCCCCATGGCTCTGTGGTGTTTTCTGGGTCTCCGTCGTCGTGCTCTCGGCCCCCGCTGCCCTGTGGCAGCGTGCACCGGCAGAACCCCGCCCACTACGGAGCACACGGATCGCTGCGCACGTCGCACTCCAACAGGAACAGCGGCATCTCGCTGCTGTCCATGTCGCCAGGCTCCGACACCAGCTATAATCTGGGCAGGTAAAATTCGGCATCACACTACGCAATTAAAGGTATAGCAAAGACACTGGAATAATGTATTGTAAGTAGGGGTGGCACGATCCAGTTTTTTCAGTCCCGATACCGATACAGATACCGGCACTTTGGGTATCGGCCGATACAGAGTTCCGTTCCGATTCCAGTGTTAAATTAATTATTAAGTTAAATTACTAAGTAAATGACAGCCAATCTCTATTTTAGGATTTAGATGCATTTTAAAAACCTGCTGCTGATAGGTTAGACATGGCTGATGCTTGACAGTAGACCTACGTGTGTAAATTAATTTAATTGGATCAGCCCCATGGATTGGTTACAACTGTCCAATTGTCACCGATACCGATCCAGATATTTAAGTCAGTATCGGACCAATTTCCGATCTCAGTATTGTATCGGTGCCATACCTAATAGTAATAATAATTCCAGCAGAAAGCTTGTTGATATTTGAAATGAAATCAAAACAATAATAGCTCTCCCTTCAATGCCATATCATTGGTTGCTCCCTTAGAAGCTCCGCCCCCACACATTGTAATCTAGGATAGGATATTGCTCTTGTGTGCGCTCTGCACCACTTTGTTTGTTTTCTTATTACGGAGGCTGTGTAGAAGTACCGGATTATTCTTTCAGCGCGCACAGAGAACAGGCAGCTAGCGGAGGTTTTTGGCGAATGTGACAAAAAGTGTATTAGTTTACAATCGCTTACAAAACCTTTAAATCAATCCCTTATTATGTTTGTTGACTGTTTATTGTGTTTTTACACTCCCCTGCTCACTGTTTATATTTTGCACCGCAACGTGCGTGCAGCTGTCAGAGGACAAGGGGGAGAAGGGTGCAGCTTGAGGAGGCTCTGTATAGGGAGGAGTACAAATCACCACATTCCACTCTGTAATGCTGGTTTCGAACAAGGGCATAGTGATCATGTTCCCATTGAACAACACTTCAACACTTCAATGTGCGTACATTTCTACCCTCGCATAGCTGCCTGTCCTTGGCCAGTGAAGATGCAGACAGCCAAGAGACTACCCCCGCATGCACGGCGGCCTTCTTTGGGTGTAGAACAAGGCCCTTCAATGTCGCAAAACCCACGGCCCTTGGACACTTCCAGGAGCTCCACAGCCAAGGAGCCCACAGTAGTCCTGCCTCACTGGCTGGGTCCTTGACGGACATCCCTGTGGTGCTACTCAACGGGGCCCCAGAACCAGAGCTCAGTCGTCTTTCTTCAACACCAGACGTGCCCTTTGCCGTCCAGACATCTGACTCAAAGCCAGTTTCCTCTGAAGGCAAGTATCGAGGCAGTGTTGTATAGTAAATATTGTATAGTAAGTATAGTCAAGGTTGAGGAGATACATTGCATTACATTACATGTAATCAGTTACAGTACATGTAATGGATTACAAAAAACTGCCATTACATTACCAAATAAAATATTGTAATCAGATTCCAGGTAATTTAGAAAAATGTGATGATTACTTCTAGGACTACTATCACATTTAACAGGGATGTTTGCAGAAGAAAAATGGATATAACAAACATCTGTTTTTTTAATGACCTTTCATTGAAGTAAATTATTGTCTAAAAAAAGTCAAAATTTGGTCTTATTCCCTAAGCAACATACACGGTCACAGAAATACAAAGATATGGCGCACCAACGCAATATGTTTTGGATGGCATTTCAAAGAAAAATGTTTTAGGGTTAAGTAATCCTAAATAACAGAAAGTAATCCGATTATGTTACAAAATGTAGTTCATCTGTAAATTACATTACTGATTCTAATTTTAGTAATAATTTACAGATTATATTTCAATATTAACCTACCCAACCCTGTAAATTGTATTATATAGTAAGTGGACTGTACAACTGTACAACAACTGGGTGTGCCTGCCCTGATATCATTAATATCTTCTTCAGGTTTCCATATCAACGGGAGCCAACCGTCCATGAAGTTTGTCATGGACACCTCGAAGTTCTGGTTTCGTCCACATATGAACCGAGTAGAAGGTGGGCATGCCAAAAGCAGCAGACATGAAGGATGTTTTTTCTTTTCTTTTCTGTTTGGTAGTGAGGCTGAAATGTTCCAGTATAACAAGGCTGTCACTGAGGTGCTTTTCGCTGCCTTTCTATTTGATTTAGAGTCCATTTTAAAGTCTTAGTTATCACATACACACTTGATACCTTGCATCAAGCTCCTTCATACATCCTGGACCTACTACACGCATACACCTCTGGTCGGTCTCTGAGGTCTTCATGCCAAGGCTGTACTGTATAACCTCGCGAGACCATACTGATCTTGCAAGCTTCAGTTTAATTTTGCCGCGAGAATCAGTCTGGAAAGTGGTCAGTCTGGAGCTTTGGATTGTGTCCGAGTAGCACCTGAACGGACCAATCAGCGCCATATTGCTAGCTATACGGGCGTGGTTTATTTTTAGTTGGTTTAGACAGCGAAAATGACCCGCTGGTTCAGCCAATCAGCTACCAAGTATTTTTTGGTAGTGCCTGCCCTTTTTCCAACAGTTTTGATGGATGGCTTTCTGGATGGACTAACAAGCCACCTGGCATGTCAGGTTATTTAACTGTCCCAATAACTCGTTTTGAAACAAGAGGTGACCATGCTTTGGGCAGGGTGTGGAACTTTAGCCTTAACACCTTATGACACATCTTTTTAGAACAGCTTTAAATTAGCTGTTGTTGTGCTGTTGTTTTTGTATTATTGTAGTTTGTACTTTCTAGGTATGCAGTTGGTTATTTTATTTGTATTTTATTGTAAAGCATTTTGTGACCCCCTCTTGTCTGTCAAAGGTGATATAGAAATAAACTTTACTTATTTTCTTATTTACTTACTTATTTCCTCACTTTCTCACTTATTTCCTTATTTAATTATTTCCTCACGTACGTACTTACTTACTTACTTACTTACTTACTTACTTAATTACTTATTTATTTCAGCGGATGCCCTGGTGAGGAGCAGGGAAGCGGGGACCTTTGTGGTGAGGGACAGCACGTCGTACCGAGGCTGCTTTGGACTGGCCATGAAGGTAGACCAGGCGCTCAACAACGTCTCTGCTACCAACTATCCAGGTATTTCTGTCCTATTATCACACAGTAACATATACCGTGTGATAAGTGGGGTTGGAGAGTTCAAAGCGCTGTTGCCAGTAGCGTAGCCAGACATGTGCGTGTGTGTGGGCGGGCATGCATGAAAGTAGGTGGGCAAAAACAATTTGTCGAATAGCCCAGATAGCAAGCACAGACAGATTGCGGTTGAATGTTGGCTTGTCGCTCTGTTGGGTAGCTCTGGCTTCCCCAGTTCCAGTTCTTTGTGCGTGTTTTGCCTTATATATCTAATACATACATTACAGTACAAATCACAAATTACTTAACTATTTTACCCATACAGTACCAATATTAATATACTGTACTGTACAGTACCTATACCATAACCCATTTGGAAACATGTTGTTTTAACAAACGTCTACATTATATTAATCTCGACTATTGTGCATGCTGAGGGCAGATGCTTGAGCTTTCATGAATAATATTGAATATGTATCACAATGACATGCATTGTAGCATAACATAACTGTACGTTTATCAATGTCAATGTCAGAAAGCTGGATAATTACTTAAAGTATAACTGTCCTAACTTGTATGAGCATATCTGTGAGCAACTTCTAGTCTGCGGTGAGTCAACAGATATAGCAGAGTAATTTTTTCCATCTACAGCGTTCTATATATAATCATAAAGGATCAACTGTTTAGGCTGCTGTTATAAACAAAACATTTAAAGATGTGTACAGTATACCCAAACCAAAATTTGTAAATGTTGTACAAATTTTTATCAAAACAAGATGATGTGAATTTCCAGAATAGTAGGGACCAATTTCATGTTGTTAACATAATACATGTATATGTTTTAACATGCACATTGTGTTTTGTCATGGTTTGATCACAGGAGAAACCAACTCAGAGTTTGTCAGACACTTTCTTATTGAATCATCAGCCAAAGGGGTCCGCATCAAAGGCTCCTCTCATGAACCATACTTTGGTATGTACAAACGTACCTCTGTAACATTTCACCTGTCATCTGTCTGAACACACACCCTGTTATAGGTGAGATTAGGAATCAGACGGAAGCCAGCCATATTTAGCGTTCAGTGTGGGTACAATTTTGTGTGTTGCGGTGTTGAGAGTTGATAAAAATAATGAAGGTAACACCTCACTAGAGTTTTGTAATACCTCTATGGTCTCATTTCAGATATTAGCCTACATGCTAACTTTGTGGCTGCCCTACATACATACAGGCATTGACACATGCTTAACACAACAGGACTTGTTTCTTCTACATATACAAAGCACAAGGATATACACAGGCGGTACACATGCATAGTGGCAAGTGATAACAAAAGTAAATTAAGGAATTACAATGAATTATGATAAATAATATGTCCTTTGATTTTTTTCTTTTTTTCTTTACCTCTAAATCTCTGCAGGGAGTCTCTCTGCCTTGGTTTACCAACACACAATAAGTGCTTATGCTTTGCCCTGCAAATTACTGCTCCAGTGCTCCCATGGTAAGCATTTGACCAGTACCTGCTGAGGTGTCAGCAGGTTTCCGTTCCCATGTGCCTATGAGAGCACCTAACCAATGCAATGCTACCCATCGAGGTTATTATAAGTTTGCATTTTTCATTAGTTTTTATTTTAATTTAGTTTTGACTTTATGTTTTCAAATTATTCTTTTACATTTTTTAAATTAGTTTCTAATGCGGGTTTGCTAGTTTAGTATATTTTCAATTTTATTTTTGAAAATGCTTAGTTTTAGTTTAGTTTTTAAAAGTTTTAGTGCTTTGTAATATGGGTTTTTTGTCAAGGTCAGAAAAAGTGTTGTGTAATAAAAACTCATCACCAAAACATGCAATTTTAAAAAGGTGAAGCTAAGGATATTACATCAATTTTATTCGTTTTGCAACAATAGTTAGTGTTTTAGTGTTTTTTTGTTTTTTTGTATTTTTATTTCAGTTAACGACCTAGTTATCCACCTAGTTTTCGTTATTTAGTTTGTTTTTGTTTACAATTATAACCTTGCTACCCACAGATACAGGAGAAGACAAACCCTGTGACAAAGCAAATTCAGAGGCTAACTGTAAAACTGGTAATAACTGCATCTTATTTAAATACGAACAACATTGTTTCATTTAGTTAGCTCACCTATAATATCTTCTCTTATCTGTCACAACGCATATTTTCAAATTTCAGTGATATAGTTAGGACAGGCATTTGTCAAAGGTTTATTAATTAATCGCCACCAGCGCACACAAGCAACAGCCAGTGCAATTTAAGTAAATGATGTAGTGTAAGTGTAATTTCTAGGCTAAATGTGTAGAGGTAGCTAATAACGAATGTCTCCTGTCTTCTATAGCTTGCAATTTCCTGTACTTAAACGCTGTCCCCACTGAGATGCTGACTGGACCGTGCGCTGTGCAGAAGGCAGTGTCTACTACACTGGAGAAAGACTTGGGTGCAATGACACCTACCACAGTAAATCTGAAGGTGTCATTGAAGGGTGTGACTTTGACAGACATTAACAGGAAGTAAGATAATCCCTGTCACCATTTCCTGTACTGCATATACTGGAAATTCACAGTACTGTTACTCTAATACAAATATACAATATCGCGGCACATATGTTACATATTGTTAGTTTTTTTGCTAAATCTTGTTGCCTTATCGACACCTATTGCATCTTAACTGTTCTGGAGGAGTGGATTCCTCCTTTTATGGTCCATTCCCAATGTGTCTTCTCTTTTTTCCCTATGGGGTTTTTAATGGAAGTTTGTCCTTGCCTTGGGGGAGGAGCAGGTTAAGGGGGTGTTGTTTGTTTCCATGTGAAATGTGGGCTGCACAGCCCTTTGAGACTGTAATGCGATAAATAAACTTGATGTGAAATATGTTCTGTTAATGATTAATATCTGTGCATTCAAGTATTTTGAGTAAGATTAATCTTTCCAAACATCCTTACAGACTATTCTTCAGACGTCACTACCCTGCTCATCTGCTGAGTTACACTGGTGAAGACCCAGAAAATCGATTGTGAGTAATCTTGGAAATGTCATCACATCAGGCCTATTGGTCCAAAAGTGAATATACTGTATTGTTGTCTACTATTGACTGGATTGATTATACAGTTACTGATTATACATTATTTCATAATGTTTTTCTTTAAATATTTTTATATTATCTCCTAATTTAGCTCCTAAAATTGTTACTGTAATAATGTAAAAAGTACCATTCTTGTCAATAACCAGTAAATGTTTCTAAAATGTTTTTTGTTTTCTTAGGTGGATGAAAAAATCCAGTTTTGGAGCAAGGTAAATTCAAGCCATTAACTCCAAGCATACAGCTGGCCTCTATTGTGAGCTAATTGCTACGCATATGACTATTTCTACAATTTACTCACTGCTATCTATCTATCTATCTATCTATCTATCTATCTATCTATCTATCTATCTATCTATCTATCTATCTATCTATCTATCTAGAACCATATCAAAGTGAAATAATTGACATAACAGAAACAATTAAAGTAAGAAATCATGAGGTCAACTTAAGAAACAATCACATAATGTGTGAACACAACATAACTGACCAAACAAATGAAACACACAATGGGGTTGCAGTATATAAATAAAACAGGGTAGTCTAAGATAGAACGAGGAAATAAACACAAATTCTACAGAACAACAAAATCTAAGTTTATCTATTGAGTCCAAGTCAACTCAGGAGAGACATGTTCTGCTCTCAGATATAGCAAGGCCTCAGGGAACATGGCAACATAAAGGAATTAACTATAACCGCAGACAACATGCTAACAAAAATGAACAAAAATGTGTGCATTCAACTTTGTAATAACAAATGATTAGTAATAACCTCATGCACATTTACATCTTCGTGCCTGTTCAAATGTGATATTGTACTTTGTGTGTCAATATAAAGTATTCATTTGTCTTCTCTTCCTATTTTATAGGATGTTTGGCATTGTGGCAAAGGGGACAGAGGCTGGCATGGAGAATGTATGCCACGTCTTTGCCGAATATGACGTCCTTCAACCTTGCACCAAAACCATTACGTATATTCAGAAGGCAATTGCAAAGCCATAGATGTGTATCATGTGTAAAATAGAACTGAGATAGCATCTGCGCTTAAAGGCCCTACAATGTTTTTGTATACAAACACAGGAAATCATTTACTTCTAGTCTGCTCTTAAGTATTAACTTCACAGAATAAAGATACATAGAAAAAGGACTGAAATGCCATCATGACTTAAAGCACACTGACAGCAACTGTATTTTTTTTTTGTTTTTAATTTAAAGTGAGGAGCAGTTGGCTTCAATATGCTTACCATGATAAGTGCTTTACAATATTTTAATTAAAAGTATACGATCATTTTAAACAATTCTAATGTTAACCTACGGAAATTGTTGAAATTACATGATTCATTCTGTATTCTTTTTTAAGATTTTATTTATTATTAGCATTATAGTTTGTGTGTAAAATTTATATTGTATATTCTATTGCACCATTATGAAATTGTTTATAATAAATAGTTTTGATACATATGCATGTTTAATGAGATCACACTACATGTTCAAAACAGAAAAGAGTAATGTCTATTTTTTATTTGAAATTGCAGTTTATTGATGGATAAAATAGTAAATTCTCCATTCTGCTCCCAAAAGGAAGATGTATCTTAAGCACTAAAGCAAAGCAAAATAACTGCATAGATATTTCTCTACATTTTATGCATTGAAAGGCACCAGACAGCAATGCAGAGTGGTTTATCTAATAATTGTATTATCTTTGGTGCGAACTAATAATTTAGCAAAGAAAAGTATCTTGATCTAAATTCTTAACATATCCTTTACATAACCGATATTGCATTGTATACAACAACCTTAAATTGAGCATTCAATATACTGTAGGCTACTATGGCCTGATGTATTTACAAATACTGCCACCTTTTGGCTAAGGTGAGTTATTACACGTTCTGCATTTTCTGATATACTGAAAATTAGGAGCAATGCCCTCAAAATACGGTGAGCTTTTTTTCTAATTTATATCCAAATAAAAAATCAATGAAAGCTCTCAAGGTTCAAAACTCAGTGCTGAGCATTTTCTGACAGA
>JAODOY010000001.1:627744-653200 GCA_025399855.1 Forbesichthys papilliferus | reverse complement strand
CAGAACACAGTTATATACAGAACACATTTACACACAGAACATATTTACACACAGAACATATTTACACCTAGAACACAGTTATACATAGAACACATTTACACACATACACGTACACGTACACGCACACACGTTCACATGTTCACACACACACACACACACACACACACACACACACACACACACATACACAGGTATACTAACTATATGGTAGTTGTTTGCTAAAGTCAAACACACATTGTAAAATAAATGAGTGAATGTGTTGCAGACCTTAAAGCATATACACATACAGTTCAGCATTATTTGATGTACTGATTCCTTGAAAAATGATTTAAAAGCCAAATATGTATGAGTTTGATTTGAAATAGTAAATAGTAATGAGTAAATATCTTAATTTTTTGGAGCTGAACGGAAACATTTCAATGAACACACAATGAGGTCAGCTTATTACCTAGTGAAGATGCAGCCAAAAACTTTTTTCATTAAAAGGAGTGGTTAGTCATTAAGATCAATATAAGCTTTTCTTAGAGTTAAAAAACAAAATCTAATAAAAACAAATGTTATGATTAAGGACTTGGTCAGGGGGGAAGGAGACAACATCTGGAGTGTCTGGTGAAAGAGGGGAAACGAACATTAAAGACAGGAACAGGCCTGAGCTAGGGCTGGGCGACATACTGGTATATATCATGTATCGGTATTCAACCCAAATATATCGGTATATTATTTTTGGTCCATATCGCCCAGCCTTAGCCTGAGCTATTTCAAGGGATATTTTGTAGCTAGGGGTGCACAATATATCTCAGTATCATTATTGCAATATCATGTTGCACAATATCATATCGAAAATGTTCCAGGAAGTGCAATGTTCAGTTTATTTTGTGGATAGATGCATCGTTGGCTGTTTGACCTTGTTGTGTTTGATTTAGATAAGAAAAGTAAAATGTGTGGCTGAGGAAGCTCATAACTTAAATACAGATCAAAGAGGAAACATTAGTGGCCTAAAAGAATGCCTCCTCGGTAGCTTGGAATTGGAATTGTTGTTCCAATATGACAATTAATAATAATATCATAATATGACAATGTTGAAAATGTGTTTTCAGATGTTATGAATATATTTTGATGCATTTTCCCATAACCCTTGTGTTTTAACTTACAATATGTTAAAAAATATCAAAATTAATATCGATATTGCGATTTTGTGGATCAATATCACAATATCACATTTTATCAATATCATGCACCCCTAATTGTAGCCTGAACTTGTTGTCCTGTTCATTTAAGATATTTGTCCTTGTGTGAATGTGTGAGAAAAGGATTTGCAGGTCTGATACAACACACACACGCACACACACAAACACAACATTTACCAGTGGCACTGCCACTCACAAACACCATCAGGTGAAACCACCATGTTTCCATGGCAACAAGTTGGGCACCCACTGTTTCAGACAGCTACTCCATTAGACCTGTGAAGTCTAAACAGCATCCGTGTCTAAACAGAAAAAAAAAGGTTAGGCTACTAGGAGCTCAGAATCACGTTATTCTTATTATTTAGTTTTTTCACAGTACTGTGCTGTATGCTCAAATAAAGTGAGCCTTTGACATACTGTACATCGTTGACGTTGAGGTCATTGTTTGTAAGTTATGAGATGTTTGCTAATGGCTGAAAGTCAAAAGTAGCTGCACATTATGCAGGACTTTTACGTAGTTGTTTTCTCCGTAATATTGAAGTTTTCTATGTGCTGGAGTGATAGCTTGCATAACATATGCTTAAAATAATCTAAAAATTGACACCAGTCTCACTTAGTGGAAATCTATTTGCCTTTGATAAAACGTGTAAGTTTACCACACAGTTCATCAGAGATTTGAGATGATGGTAGACATGAGTATTAAAAATACAATTTAAATGGTTAGAGCAAGGTGGCAGACCTGAAAATGACGTACAACTTCACAAGCCTTTGTGCCTGGGCCTGGCCCGCTTGTCTCTGGACTATTGGTTGCCTAGTTTTCCCTGGCTGGGGATATGGATGTATTAATAGAGGTGTGCCACAATGAACACCATTTATTTCACTCTTCATATTAAAAAGCTCACCCATGCTGTGCAGTGTAAGGATGACGGTCATGCATATTCTTGTGAGACCATTTTCACTTTCCTTTAGCTGTAACTAACGAATCATCATACCATACTTGTACTAGTCTGTGCGATGATGTCACACAAAATAGCAGTGTTCCTGGTCTTTTTGTTCTTCATATAACAAAACATGATATCTTATAATATAAATTTATTATTTTGGAAATAAACATGTTTTATAATCGATTGAGAGGCTAGTGTTTATCTATGAGCGGTCAGTGGGGAATAGGTGTTTAGGTCCAAACTGCATTTGCAGTTCCAGCATTGGCAAGTCCTGTGTCCTGCCCATAGAACTAACAGATAACTAGAGACAACAACCCCATTTCTTCCACTGATATATGTTGAAAACAAACATGGGGCCAAATCTAAGATGGCTCCCAATGCATTTTACATAACGTATTGTACGAAACATGTAATGCAATACACAGCAGCTCCTCGCCAATGTACAGTACTGTATCTTCCATTAACATGGAAGTGAATGAAGAGCACTCCCTTTGGCACCATTAATGCAAATGTGGCTCCACCAGTATTGTCGTCAAGGCTTAGAACGTATAGCCCCCCTGGTCCTGATGCTGGGGACTGGTGTGTTCTCATGCCATCATGGCTGTGATGTCACTGCTCCGTGTACGGCGGTTCTGTCAAGCCACTCCGCTCCGGTAGTGAATTTATACTAGAACACGAAGCAGGATGTTACATAACAGTTACCTTTGGCAGAACTGCTCCTCACGATATGCGTGCATGGTAGTATATATTAATGTTTTTTAACACCTTGAACTGGTTCTGCAGCAGACAGCAAACAACCAAAGCAACCTAAACAATTATTCTTTATAATCCAAAAGATCATGTTTTGTTATGAAGAACTACAAGACCGGGAAAACACCTATTTTGTGTGACATCAAGTATGGTATGATGATTCGCTATTCTCCAGTCAGTGTCATGTGACCAGTGACACTGGCAACACCAGGAGGTGGTCCCGGGGCACTGCACAACGCTGCTCCCTTGACGGATGGGTTAAATGCAGAGGCTCAGTTTCGCTACATGTATGTGTATGTGACAATAGCACCTTTACCTTTAACACACATACATGTGTACAGAACAGAAGCACAACAACTCGGCAGGGAAGAAGGCTACAAGCTCAGCAATACAGAGAAAATGGCGGAGAATATTTGAAAGTAAAGCTCCTTCCTCGGCCCCTTGTCAGTGCCAAGGAATAGGTTATGGCGAGACAGCTGGTTGTGTAGGAGATCAGCTGAGTGGTGGCTGATTGTCACCTGATGGCTGGTATAGCGCGCAGACTTCCGTGGCCTGCCAGAACTGACTATATATGCTCGATTTGTGTTGAGCTGCTTCTTCCATCTGTGGGATGTACGTAGCTTGTGTCAACTCCAAAATTAATTTGTCATGGATCTACATCAAATGCCGGTCTGGTCTCTTGAAATCTGTCTGCATGCCTGTCGAAAGCAATGTCCATTTAATACTTTATCTTTATGCTTTCTACTTTAGCTTTTTTCCTGATCTATAATCATTTGTTGATCTAGTCACAATGTTGACCTTTGTGCATCAGTGAAAAGGTATTGCTAAATAATGGAAAGCTCAGGGTCGACACAATGATATGAAATTATAGTCTCTTGTATTGATGCCATTTATTTTGATGACTGAAATGAGCTTGAATGTGCCTTTGCTGTGCATACAGTATGCAGTACAGATGGCGTTTCTTTGATCCTGAGCCCGATGCTATTTTAGAAAGTGGTCAAATGCTGTCAAATAACATTCAGAAGCTACACTATTACAGGAAACCTCATGACTCTAGTCCAAAGATTACGCAACATGCAAAATATTACTTTTAACAAAAATATTTCAATGGATGTTGCGCAGGCTACATTCTTAAACCCATTTTCTATTTTTTCCTTCACATTATGCACAATATTATGCAGTAGTAGATTCGTACAAAGTCACGGTATAGACACTGTTCCAGGTATTTGTCCCCAACCATGTCCCAAAATATGATATTGTCAGCTGATTGGCTAAGATACCAGCCAGTACACCTCACTGTACCTGCTCTGTGGGGTGACAGTCTTGTTCATGCTCCAGCATTAGCAACTAGAGAGTGATGGGAGAGCAAGACTTTAGTGAAGAGCTATAGCAGCAGGGAGGAGTGGAAGCAATGTTAGTCTATGGAATAAATGCATATTGAAAGTAACATGGTAAATGGACTGCATTTATATAGCGCTTCTATCCAAAGCACTTTACATTACTTTGCCTTACATTCACCCATTCACACTATGATGGCGATTGCAGCCATGCAAGCTGCAACCAATCACCGGGAGCAGTTTGGGGTTAGACACCAGTGTTTGAACCCACAACCTTCCAGCTGGAGCCCAACACCCAGACCACTAGACCACCTTACTTTAGCTTTTGTGTCTCACGGAATAATCTGCTCTCACTTTGTAACACCGTAGACCAGTTTTTTGGTTGTAAAAATTGACATATGATGACTTTAATTCTTGTCAGTTCAAGAATTCTATTTAGGTGCAGTTCTTGTTTCTTTGTGTCCGTTTGGGTCATAGTGAATGAAGGATTATGTGTTTTTACTGTGAAGGGAGGCTGATGTCACATCAGGAATCATTCTTTCCACTTATTTTAGTCTCTGTCGAGGAGATATTCAGACAGGAGGACATGGCAGCTTTCAAAAGAGCCAGGTTGATTTATTACAATTCCGCCTTTGATATTTAGTGTAAACATGTGACAAACGTGATCACCGCAATGCAACCAAAAGGAAATGCATCTGCTAACACAAAGTGAAGAACATGTACATACAATTCTCTAGATGTGGCATTGATGTCATGTATTTATTGTACTTTTTGATTGATCACATGCTCTGGTGTCTTCTCCTTAAGTTAGAGCCAAGTCAGTTCTGCCAGAGGCACGAATGCAGTCCTGACATGACTTTATAGAAGAGTTTCTCCACTTCCACAAATAAGTTGCAAAGCTGTGAATGAAGCCATCATCTTTCTCTATCTCCCTGCCTTCCCCCCTTCCTCCCCCTTACTGTTGGTGGGATAATTAAAGTTCCTGTCTGGGTCCCTTATATGAGAGACATGGTATGCTAATGGTGCATTCCTTTGACAATACTGTTGGGAAATGGTGGGTTTTCTTCACTGTCTGATTTGCAATTCACAATTTAGTTATTTCCATCTTAGGCATCCCATACAACAGCGAGGGGTGTAAGGGTTGGAGAAGCTGTGAAGCTGTGAAGCGCAGAGTAAAGCTGAGGCAAAGTTTAGTCGGAGCTTCTGTGCGTTCTCCTCAAATACACCTTCGAAGCGGTGTTATAATTGCTGGCTGTTTTTCATATAATCACATGGTCACATAATCTGGATGTGGAACACTTGTCTGTGAATATTGACGACCTTCTTTAAACGATTTTGAAACACCAGTGCTTATGAACACGCTTGTGACCCATGGATCCTTGTGAATGTGATGTCTATGCACTATATTTCGTCTAGCTAATTACTTTAAAAATATACATATACAGTATTTAAAAACATTTTCTCTACATATGGAATATGTGGAACACTGAAACACAATATACCAATACATTTCACCCTCCGTCTCTCCTCTCCTCTCCTCCCCTCTGCTCTCCTCTCATCACTCTATCATCGCCTCTCCTCTTATTACCTCTCTCCTTTCCTTTACTTAAATTTCCTCTCCTCTCTCCTCCCCTTTCCTCTCCTCTCCTCTCCTCCTCTCCTCTCTCCTCTCCTCCACTCCTATCCTCCTATTTCATCTCCTCCTCTCTCTCCTCTCCTCTCTCCTCTCCTCTCCTCCACTCCTATCCTCCTATCTCCTCTCCTCCTCTCTCTCCTCCTCTCTCCTCTCCTCTCCTCCTCTCTCTCCTCCACTCCTATCCTCCTATCTCCTCTCCTCTCTCCTCCCCTTTCCTCTCCTCTCCTCTCCTCTCCTCCTATCTCCTCTCCTCATCTCTCTCCTCCTCTCTCCTCTCCTCTCCCCCTCTCTCTCCTCCTCTCTCTCCTCCTCTCCTCTCACAGAACGCTGCACAAGCAGTTTGAGAGCTACAAGCAGGAGGTGCGTCGCATCGGGGCGGAGACGCGTCGCCAGCAGACCCAGCAGAAGGACGAGGCTCCCACCTGCGGCATCTGCCGCAAGACCAAGTTCGCCGACGGCTGCGGCCACCACTGCTCCTACTGCCAGACCAAGTTCTGCGCCCGCTGTGGAGGACGCGTGTCCCTGCGCTCCAACAATGTGAGACCCCCCCTATATGGCCACCCTCCCCGGCCCCCAACACCTCCCTCATCCCCGCTAGTTGGTCTTCCTGTTCCTGTCCGTCTGTTTGCATCTGCTTTCACACTTCCTGATCACACTTTTGGTTGCTCCAAAGTGTATGGGAAAAATGGCTTGGCGCTGATCACGTAGGCCTGCAACGCTACACTTATAGGCCCACACGAGGCGATGGTGTCGATGAAATGATTGGCAGTGACATTCTCACTGTTGTCTGTCTCCTTATACTGGCTTGGAAAAAGACATCTTGGGGCGGCGTTGTGTATGGTGGAAGATATGAGCTAAGATATATCAGGATTATTATTATTATTATTATCATTAGATAGATCATTACAGGATCAGTATCTATAATAATAAATATAAATATAATAAATATTATTATTGTTTACTTAACGTATCACATGAATGACACATCATCTAGCTACATAAATAACATTTAGGTCATTTTGTAATTTGTTTTTTTACTAGTGGTTTCGGTCATTTTTTTATTGACAAGGCATACAATTGTACTACCATTCTTGTCCAACTAACAAACTATATCCCCTTTCCACCAACGTTACTGCGACAACACTAATACAAGGCGTGCTATTTCTAAAATTTCTCCACACTGCTGTATATGATCTCATAATGGACCTTTCACCAGAAGTGAATTAGCCATGCCCAGAGCCATGGAAATAACAGAGTTACGCCAACAGAAGTTCGAAATTGTCAACAGTCAAATGGTTCATGGAGAAGCTAAACTTATGGCAAACTAGTTATTGGTGGGCAGTTCAAATATGAATATACAGATGTATAATTTTTGGTCATTAGTAGTCAATAAATGCACCGATTTACATTTACATTTACAAAATCAAATGTATAGGGTACTTTTAGTATTTAGGCTAACTTCCAGGAACTATTTTGAGGCTCCACGATCCGCCATTGTTGTGAAAAAACAGTTCATTGGAGTGAACGGAGATTGCGTAACTGTTCTTTCCATGGCTCTGGCCACGTCTGTCGGAATAATATCCAATCAAATCCAACTTTATTTATAAGGCACATTTAAAACAACCAGGTTGACCAAAGTGCCGAACATTAACATGAGTAACCATTAACACACTAGGTTAATAAAACAATCAGTAAAACAAGTACTACCATAGTACAGCAATAGACCTTGCCAGACTGACGTCATTATGCCCATATAAGGACTTAATTTGTCAAAGACACATGTTCCCACTGGAAACATGACATTCAACATTTAGAGACCACTAAGTAGTCAAAGTAAGCATTTTATTGCTCCAGCGCAAATAAAATACGTCACTATAGGATAACTCGAGGGACTGTGACGTTACCATAACAACTTACATTAGTAAGCCATGTCTGTTCATATTAGTTTTACAGTGTTTGGTTCCTTTTTCAAGGATGATCAAAAGAGTTTATCAAGGGGGGTGAATAATTTTATTAATAATCATTTTAATATACATTTTTATATTTTATGTAGAGCAGTTCAGCTCAGCTCAGGCTAGGCTGCAGTGCTTGTTAGGGCAAGCTACCGTATAAGAATAAGGGAAAGGTGGTATTGCGTGTTGCTGAGTGTCAGCTACTTAGGTAACAAGTACCGGTAACACATTACAGTATCTTCAGTTAATTTAGCAATATTAATAATAATCCTAATCATCTTCACTTTGTCAGTCCAGCAAGGTGTCAACAATGTTATGTAATATTAGCACACACACACACAGTCTCACAGTATTTATTTGACACGTTTTCATAACACCATGATTCATATTCACGGCAATTTATTTATTATTAGTAAAATACCTATAAAATATTACCTATTAAAATGAATAGCCTTGAAGCATATCAGAATTAATGTGACGTGAAATGATTTGTTTGGACAGACGGCTAAGCGAAGACCAGGTTAGCTGTAGCTAACATTCTTCCGGTTACCACAGACAACTTTATTTACTTATTTTAAAATTATATTATAATAATTAAATTAACTTATACTCAATGTGTGTGGCTGTCCCGTGATTTTGCTGATATCTAAAAACATTTAATAGTTTACCGGTACCGTTTTCCTGCATGGCTATTGCTTATACGACACCCGCAGTGCATAGCAACATTTCGGCCTTCAGATTAGTCAGATTGTCAATCACATTCTGGCAAAAGGACCATTAACATTAACCTGACATGCCAGAGGAATTGTTGTCACAAGTCCATCTGGGGAGCCGTACAATAAAACTGTTTGTGAATGGCTGTGTAAAATACTTGGCAGTTGATTGGATGAACCATCTGGTTGTTTTCGCTGTCAGCACATTTAAACCGCGCCCCTATAGCTATAAACACGACCATGATGGAAAGTTCAGTTGCTACTCGGACACATTCAAAATGATTCTGAGGCTTTTCAGGCTGATTCAGGCTACATTAACATGGTACAATTGACCATGTTAATTATTATTATTATTATTATTATTATTATTATTGGAGGACAGGGGAAAAAGGGCGGGGCTTAGGATCGGCCAATTGCTGACCATTGCCGGTAAGGCAAACCTGATTCCACACTCCCACAGGACAGGCACAGGATTGGACAGGAGTGGCACATTGCCAGAAGGCCCAGAGTGCGATGCTATTTTAAGCATGTAGGCCCACTTCCATCCAAGCCCTCACTGGGCGCCGCTCCAACCCAAGAGAGGCTCCCCTCCCCCTAGTTGTTACCTGACTGTGGACCCACTGCTCGTGGCCTGCTGCTTCTCAATCTGTTCCAGATCCGCCCAGCCCAGCTGGAACCCCTGACTCACACTGGGACCGGATATACTGTAAAACAGGTTCAACGCCCAGTAAAATGAGAGATAACGAAAGGCCCATTGATAAGCAAGGTGAAGAAGACACATAATGTCATAACTGTAACTAAAGGAAACAATTTTTTCAAGAGATAAAATATATAAAATAAAATGCAATCAGCATCTAAAAAAATGGCACCCCGTTTCTTTGAGTTACGCTTAATTTAACAGTTTAATAATAATAAGTTAATCAAAGAACATTTTAAGTAAAAATAGGGTGAGAGAGGGAGAGAGAAAGAGAGAGAGAGAGAGAAACATCTGTGCATACATGTTTGTGAGAATGCATTCTATAACAGACTGTGTGTCCGCGTGTGAGTGCGTGTGTCCATGTATTAGTATGTGTGTGTGTGCACCCGTGTGTGTGTGTCTGTGTGTCTGCGTGCGTGTGTGTCTACCTGTGTGCGTGTGTGTGTGTGTGTGTGTGTGCGCGTGTGTGTGTGTGTGTGTGTGTGCGTGTGTTTGTGCGTGTGTCTGTGTGTCTGTGTGTGTGTGTGTGTGTGCATGTGTGTGTGTGCGTGTGTGTGTGTGCGTGTGTGCCTGTGTGTGTGTAGAGTATATGCGTGTGTCTGTGAGCAAGCATCCCTCCGGTAGAGCGCCTTGCCACTCAGAGCTGCTCTTCTCTGTCCCGGGCCGTCAGCTGTCCAAGCAGAACAACAGGGTTATAAAAGTGTGAACTGCGTTTCATTACGTAAAATCCTTTATTATTACCTGCTCCTGTTCCATTACAGTGTGCCACCTTTATATTAGCACTGGTTTCAAGCATAATAATACATTGTCAGTTTTCAACTTGCTCCAATAAAACCTGGTTGTTTGTTCAAGCTGGTAAAGCGTTATGACCTTATGTTAAGACCTAGCCAGAGCCATGTAGAGAGAGAGAGTTGCGTCATCTCCGTTCTCTCAATTCAACCGTTTATTTCACAGCAACTGAGCCTCAAAATAGTTCCCAGAAGTTAGCCTAAATACTAAAAGTGCACCATAAATTCTATTTTAAATGTAAATCGGTGCATTTACTGACTACTAATTACCAAACAATTTTGTTATTTATCTGTGTGTTGATATATATTCTCAAATTGCCCACCAAGCACTTCCTGGAACTATTTTAACATCGGTTTTGCCCTCTCCATGAACCATGTGATCGTTGAAAATGTTGAACTTCTGTTGGCGTAACTCGGTTATTTCCATGGCTCGGGCCCTAGCCACTGTAACTTCCTAAGCTCAATGTTATGTCCTATGCTGACAGAATGAACCCCTAGTCAGGGATAGGTGCGATACACACTCATTACAACGTACAACGTCAACCTCCGTCTCTACTAGAATGTAGTATGTATTATCAAGATAGCCCTGTTTGTTGATGTAGAGTTTACCTTCAGTTCTTCAGCTACATTCATAAAATCCATATAAGTAAATGTATAATAAATTAAGATCAACAGCAATAACATTCTGTAAACCGGAGAAATTTGAGATTACATTCTATCAGCAGAGATGTCAGCCAGCAGACTAAAAGCCTTCAAATGCGTCAAATGAGAATAAAAATGATTGTCAATACTTACAAAATTATGTCTGGGTAAGGGCCTGAGGTAATTGACTGGTGTCACAAAGACCATGTAGTACTCCCCTTTGCACTGCAGGAGGCACTGCAGCAGCATACAGTATGAAGGCATCTAAACATGGTGAAAGGATGCTTATAAATGAATCTTATACATTTAGCTGTACTGTACGCTAATGTTATTTTAGGACGTAGCTTAAGGTAAACAATTTATTCCACTTTCTTATGGTGTCCTAACGTCCTGTCGGCCATGACATAAGTATTGATGTCACAAGCCATGAATCCTGCTCTGCTAGGTCATGCATGTTACTGTTGCTTGACGTGTGCTATCATAACTTATACAGTTATACCCCCAAACACACACACACACCAATGCAGATTGTATCTCTGATTACAAAGTGTATGATTATTTTTTCTGCAAGTGATTAACAAACATTTGCAACACCCCCTCAATTCTCTTTTCTCCTTTTTCTTCTCCTCCTTCCACGATCTGTCTATCATGTCTCCCACAAACCCATGTTCCCCCGCATCTCTCCTACCTTTTTTCACCTTATATTTGATTTTCTTCTTCATTTCTCTCTCCATTCCTCATATTGACCCTCTGCATTCCCACTGCTACCTGGACTGCATGCTACAAAGGAGGACAAAGCGGTTAGCATCTTTTATGTGTTCTCTCTGTTGACGTGGTGTGTGTTGTGTGTGTGTGTGTGTGTGTCCGGAGCAATAAAACCGCTGGCCCTGTCTGCCATCCAGGCCACAGATCTTTCACAGAAACAGGCCGTGGACCTCGTCTTCCCATCTCTCGTTACTGTGGTGATCGATTGTGACCAAATTAGCATCAAACAAAACAGTTAATAGTTCTGTCCGTCTCCACTGTCGGGAGTCCATAGGTTATGGATGGGAATGGGGCAACACAGTGGTCCAGTGGGCAGCACTGTGGCCTCACAGCAAGAAGGTCCTGAGTTTGAACTCCAGTCATCCAGGCCTTTCTGTGTGGAGTTTGCATGTTCTCCCTGTGTCTGTGTGGGTTTCCTCCGGGTGCTCCGGTTTCCACCACCATCAAAAACATGTTAGGTTAACTCTCCAGTCAGTGTCATGTGACCAGAGACACTGGCCTCTACCTGGACTTGGTCCCCGGGCGCTGCACAGCAGCTGCCCTCTGCTCCCTTGAGGGATGGGTTAAATGAAGAGAACAAATTACGCTACATGTATGTGACAATAAAAGCACCTTTAAAAAGACCCTCTGCTAAAGCCCATTTATGCTTCTCTGTCACACCTATCTGTAGCTACAGATATCCTACACTATAACCTACCCTAGTCATGGCCGTCACCACGGTCGACCTGCACCTCTGTATTTTTTCCAAGGTGTCCAATAATTGCCTTAAAACTTAAAACTGAACTAGGCTGCTTTGGTTCTAAAAATATATCGTGTTTGGCGAAGATAACCGACTTCCTCATTTGATCATCGCATATAAACTCGGCGTTCACCAATCATCGGCGTGGGGGGAGTGCATGATCATTTCAGCAAATTCTTTACTCAGCACGGCAGTCCATTGATTTAGATTTCCGATCACTGTATGATGAAGGCCACTGCATAAGCTCCCAGCCTGCTAGCAAAAATAATAGGTTATTTGTTTATTTTTCAATGATTTTAAACAAACAGCAGCTGAATCTGAAGTGTGGACTTCTACAGTTTTCACATAGCGAGCTGTTCATTCATCTCCAGAGATAATCATCTCATCTCAGGAATAGCTTCTGTCTATGTGGTGCCCATTCAGTGCCTGCGTCAATTGGACAGTTCATGTTTCTTAGTATCAGACAGTGAAAATAGAATTATTTAATATTTTAATATTTCTTAATTACTGACTGGACATTGGCTATAAAATCATGGTCAAATTTCTACAGGGCTAAGTTGGTAGAAGAACAAGTTAGCAATCTCACAAGACAGCTATGGCACATATAGCCTACCTGAGCAATTACAACTAGCCTCATGTAATGTATTATTTGCATAACACCCACTATTTGTTTGATTTAAAGCTGAAGTTCCTAAATAGACAGAATATTGAAACCTTAGTGTCTATATCCTAGTAATCTTCAACGCCAAATTCACAAAAAATAGGGCTCCCCACATAGAAAATCCCAATTGAATCACTGGCCGTAGGTGGCTAGGGAAGCTTACACAGGTGCGGCGCAGAAGCATAAATGGGCCCTTACCCAAAACGTGTCCTTATGAAGTCTGTAACACAAGTGTAATCAAAACCATCGTTGTGATAAGATATTTGTTTGATTAGCTGGTTTGTTGCATTACAAGCATATGATGAAGAATGAAATGAGCGAATAGTAGAGTCCATACATTTTATTTACAGTTTATATGTGAAGTGCCCTCCAGGGCTATCATGCGGGGGGGTCAAAGGCAGCAATGTGAGCACACCATCGCCTTAAGAGGAGGTTACTAATTAACCAAGGTTACTAATTAGCCGGGGACGATGGTCTCGTGTTTATCGTGAGCAGTGCTGTGTACAGTATTCCTTCCTTCGTCACAGCGATCAAAGCCGTGTGATTTTAACACTTGATGAAAAACCAACAATGGCAGATGGAAGTGTGTGAGCCATATCGGGTCGCAGCGCGGCCAGTGGTAACAAATCCACGTATGGATTAGGGACTTGAATGAACAGAGGGACGCAGGGTAGTTCACGCTCAACAGACATTTCGAATAACTTTTGGTTTCTCTGAGCATTGGCTGATCTAGGTCTGAGAGGGGAGAGGCCAGTGTGTCTCCAGCAAGTTTATGTTCAAAGAGGCTCTCAAACTAATTCTGTGTCCAATGTCTGTCTCCTCCTATCCCTTTTTTTAATTAAAGTGCGTCGTAGTGAAGGAGAGGGTAAGGCTTGTTGCCGGGCCACTGAATTTCTGCACGGGTCACACTATTGATGACGCCTTTCACACGTCGGCCTGTATTCATCAACAGTTTCAGATTTTAGGAGTTCAAAACACACAGGGTCAGGGTTTGCCTGACAGACCATAACGGCAGCAGAGGTCCAAGTTGTAACCTGGCTGGCGGTCCTGCAGAGTCAGCACTTTATCGGAGAATGTTGATCAATACAGACTCTCAACACGGGGACGGTATATATATATATACACGCATGTTAAGCCTGTCTGAGGGGGGGGGGGGCTTTCATTAACCTATTACTGACCCTGCTACTCCCTGAACCCTCTTCCCATGGCTCTATAGGGCATGCCTGTGCTGTGGTTGACTTCATGAGTAATCTCATTGGCCAATAATAATAACACGGTGGATATAAACATGTATGGTAAATGCACACTCATGCCCGTGCATGCCTTCCCTGCGTGTGTGCTTGAGACCAGACCAGACCAGCCATGGGGAGACAGGACGGCCATATTTATCCCAGTGTTCTTCTGCCACCTTCCTGCAATGCTTGTTCACGCCACCCTGCTGTCTTTAAAGAGTATACAGGTAGTCTATTGTAAAGTAATTGTAAGCTAATACACTTTATGTCAAATTCACTAAACACTTCTCACAAATCCCTAGCTTAGCTTACCGTTCTCTGTGCGTGTTGAAGAAAAAATGAATCTGGCACTTCTATGCTGATAAATACTGATCATACAAATAAAACTGATTAAAACAGATTTAATAATAGATTTAATCATATTTAAACATTGCTAATTGTCCTACCTATAGTGTGTGTGTGCCTGTGCACACCTGCACATGACATCGAGTGCATGCTGTACAAGAAGAGGGAGGACATTACATATGAGGACTTTGGTGATGCTCACTTATTTAACATTTAAATCGGTTTCAGAATAAGCTGCGATTCAGGGCACAGCCTGGTTGCCGATATTGCTGGTTCCCTAGCATCTTAATTGCTTGGCGTTTATGTGTGTTTAATGTCACATCCAGATGGCTCTCAAAGACTTACAATCTGTCTCCGCTGAAGAGGAGTGCTGCCCCCTACTGGAAGATAGACGGCTTGCTAACACGCACATGCAGACAGACAGAGAGAGAGACAGACACACAGACAGACAAGTTGCTAACACGCACATACATACACACACACGCGCAGACAGACAGACAGACAGACAGACAGGTATATAAACCGACACAGACAGATAGACAGACAGACAGACAGGTATACAAACCGACACAGAGAGACAGACAGACAGACACGCAGACAGACTGGTTGCTAACACGCACATGTAGACAGACAGACAGGTATTCAAACCGACACAGACAGTCAGACAGACAGGTATACAAACCGACACAGACAGACAGACAGACAGATATATAAACCGACACAGACAGATAGACAGACAGACAGGTATACAAACCGACACAGACAGACAGACAGACAGGTATACAAACCGACAGTCAGACTGTCAGACAGACAGACAGGCAGACATGCAAACAGACAGGCAATGATGATTTATCAGCATAGGCTGACCACTTCCTTTCTCCTTCTACCAAATCGCTCTTGTCATTTCCTTATAGGGGGATCGCTGTGGGTCTAGAGGAGGTTTGCTGCAAAAATACCATTGTGGCCTCATATGTATCGTATAGGTATTTAGGAATGAATGTAATACTCAAAATACCCATTAACGAGAGAGATAACCCATTAACAAAGATGCCCATTAACAAAGAGATATAATGGGCAGTATTGTGGTGAAATCCATGGACCTCTCCATTGACTTGCATGGAACGCTGAGTCGTTCTGGTCTGCATGAAGGGTGAAGCGAACCCCACTTCCCCCTCTCCAGAAATCGAATGCGGAAGAACCGTCCAACCCCCTCTGTTCCATTCCATTTGCTCTTGTTATATAGTGTTTCTATTTGGGATGGCACCGATACGATACTGAGATCGTAAATCGGACTTAAACAGTTGGATTGGTATCGGTGACAATTGGACAGTTGTAACCAATCCATGGGGCTGATCCAATTAAATTAATATACAAGCGTAGGTCTACTGTCAAGCATCAGCCATGTCTAACCTACCCAAGCCACACTATCAACAGCAGGTTTCTAACATGCAAGTCCAAAAATATAGATTGGCTGTCATTTACTTTGCAACTTAACTTAAAACTGAAAACACTGGAATCGGATCGGTACTCATATCGGCTGATACCCAAAGTGCCGGTATCTGTATCGATATCGGGACTGAAAAAACTGGATCGTGCCATCCCTAGTTTATTTTATCAAGTGGGCTTAGCATTTCAACCTGGCTAGTGGAGAGGAGGGGGGGTTCTTTATACAATTAATGTACTGTATATGAATTCATTATCAGGCTTCAATTCACACTCTGTAGTCAGACTGGTCACATACTATCCAATGGCTGCCTGGTGCCACTCATAATGGCATTTGTCTGTCTCTCTCACACACACACACACACACACACACACACGCAGACACATGCAGACACGCACGCACACACACAGAGACAGAGCTGTCCTTCCATTCTATCACTGGCTATTCTCCGAGATTCTGTTACCATGGAGAGGCACATTCACGGGGCTGGCATATATACATGTTAGAGATGGCACTGCATATAGTCTTGGCATTCCTCAGGCACACACACTCTCACACACGCGCACATGCACACACAAGCACATATGCACACACACACATACAGACACGTGTGCGTGCGCATACACACACACACACACACACACACACACACACACACATCACCCATAGATGGTGGTTCACACTGGGCATGCGCTGGATAAAAGCTTTCACAGCCATGCGCACATGTACTCGTACATTATCAGCACACACACACACGCAGACACGCACACATACAGACACACATGAATATGACAGGATGTGGTGACATGAACTCGTGCTGACATTAGAGTGTTTGTGGGCCGGCCTCTTGAGAAAGAGAGCTGATTGGCCTTCACAGCTCTGACATCACATCCTCTATACCGCTGGCACCATTTGTGTCACACACAGCAGGTATACGTGCGCGCACCCACACACACACACACACACACACACACGTGCACACGTGCAAGCATGCACGCACACACAAACAAGCCGATTCATACATGGATACAAAGCTAATGCTACATGCACACATAGCCTACATATTTTCTACCTAGGTTGTTACACAACCATCAGTATCACACTATCGAGTAACACTGAACAAGCTTGAGCTCAGGTTCATTTGTGATGGTTTGCTATAGTATCTCATTAGGAATGAGATTCACTGCCAGACTGGCAGAAGTCTCAACGGACTTGAGAGGCAGCATCATAGAAATACACGTACCGACTAGGCATGTGGGTTATTAGTAGGGTTGGCACAGATACGATACTGAGATAGATCGGAAATCGGTCCAATACTGACCTAAATAGTTGGATCGATATTGGTGACAATTGGATAGTTGTAACAGATCCATGGGGATGATCCAATTAAATTAATTTACACACGTAGGTCTACTGTCAAGCATCAGCCATGTCTAACCTACCCAGGCCACACTATCAACAGCAAGTTTCTAAAATGCCTCTAAGTCCTAAAATAGAGATTGACTTTAATTTTCTTTGCAACTTAACTTCAAACTTAATTTAACACTGATCAGTACTCGGTATTGGCCAATACCTAAAGTGCCGGTATCTGTATCGGTATCAGGACTGAAAAAACTGGGTTGTGCCATCCCTAGTTATTAGCTAGTTTAGTTAGTTAGTTATTAGCTAGCTCTAGTGAATGTACCAGTCACCATATGTTATTAGTACCTAGCTCTAGTGATACAGTACCAGTTAGCTAACTCTAGTGATGGTACCAGTCACTATATGAACACTGACAGCATTACATTAGCAGTGTTTGGCAAGTTACTAAGGAATTGTAATAAGTTACTAGTTACCTATTAAACCTTCAAAAAGTAATATTATAGTGATATTACTTTACTTCTTACTGTGTATTAAAATTAATTATCTACGTTACTAGTTACATTACTATATTACTTTCACAGTCAATTCCCTGAATCGCCACTTCTGAAAAATTACAACCTGTGTAGCCAGCTCATTTTAGAATTGAATCCTCTTTATTGGAAAAATAATGAACCTTAGGAGTCAACAATCAGCCAAAGTGAAAACATTTCAGCCTCTCAAACCAGGCAGGTTGGTTCAATTATCTTACCTTAAATTAGCTAGGACCATACATCTCATCTTGTAACACGGTAATGCAGCATTGCTTGTATTAGTAATTGTAATATTATTACTCTTTTGAAAAAAAGTAATGATATTTCAGTAACTAGTTACTAGTAACTACCCAACACTGTACATTAGACTATCCAATGTGGTTAGCAATTTAGACGGGAGAGGCATCTAAACAACTGAAATCCAACTATTTATATTCAGATATTATCTAGAGCTGCGGGGGTTGCATTTGCTGCCATCAATTGAATTATATAGGGCGTCTGTATCCCCATGACCCATAATGCACTGAAGGAGAAATACCTTTAAATCTTCTTGTTTAATTGGGCAAGAAGTTTGGAGGAGCTACTGCTAAAGGCTAAAAGCCAGTTGTATCTGATGATGAATTGAGTTTGCTAGGCGCTAGAGAGGGATTACCGACTAAAGCCAATCTGCTGCCTCTCTGATGTGGTATAGAGTTAGGGAGAGGAAAAGAGCGCGAGAGAGAAAGAGAGTGGGAGGAGGAGAGAGGGAGAATATGTGCTGTGTATTGCTGGACTCCTGCCTGACAGCTGTGGACCATGTACGCAGCTGATTTAGTTTAGATTAGTCTGGACATACTCCAACTAGGATTCAATCTGACCATGATGAATGTACCATGCCATGCTAAAGGCTAAACCGGTACAGTACGTTCCATGGATTGTGTGAGAGAAACATTTTAACGTTTACCACGATCCTGGAGGGTTTTTTTCTTTTACAAATAGCTACCAGACTGGAATATGAGAGACAACCGCTGTGTATTCCCTGTTGATTTGTGTTCTGACAAATACACCGTTTATAAATAGTGAAGGAGATAAATCTGTGGGGTTTTTTTGCACAGTGGAGGCGGATGATTTTCAGTAGCTATGGCTCCATGTGAGTACTGGTGTAGGATGCTTGAAACTGAGCTGATACTGTTTATAGGTCAGACTCTCTAGTAATTTCTACACATGCTTCCAGTTATTACATTTTGTATCTTGTCTATTAGTAATGTAGTGCCTTCCAATAATAGACGCCACAGTGGTTTTAATGGTATTCCAAAGATTAGTTTATTTCTTCTTCCATGAACTGGGAGATCTAATTGAACTTATTGTTGTAACTGGACAATACTGTTAATTAAATCACAAGTGTTTAATTAATCCTCTACACCAGGGCTATTCAACTCCGCACCATGCATGTTTTAGATCTCTCCCTGCTCCAATACACCTGATTCTAATGAACGGTCATTATGAGGCTTCTAACAACCTTGAATCAGGCGTGTTGGAGCAGGGAGAGATCTAAAACATGCAGGGTGTGGCCCTCCAGGACTGGAATTGAATAGCCTTGCTCTACATAATAAACACAAATACATCCGTATGGCTGCTGGCATCTCCAAATATGCACCTTCCTTGAGCTCAAAACTCCTTGTGTCTGCCTGAATCTCTAATTAGACAGGTGATGTGTTTGGTTTAACCCCTTGTAATCAACAATCCATTAAACACAAGTAAAAATTATAATTGGCTCCTATACAAGTAACATGAATATTCTTAACAGTAGGTTGATGAGTGAACATGCAGAAATTCATTGCTTTTTAAATGTAGAGAAATGAATAAAAGAATCATGGAATCATGACAGGATGTGTGCTGTGTGTCGGCTCTATACTCTACATTACTTATATATTTTAGGATTATTGTGTAAAAAGTTTACTATTCCGTATGCATTCTCTGAAGCAAAGCACCCAATGTGGAACTTTGTTTCTGACCTCAAGGTTTAAGCGCTAATATAATCACCAAAACGGCCATATACGGATTATTTAGAGAGCCTCTTAGAGAAAAGTAACACCAGACGAATGAATGACACATTATTACTCCTGTATTATGCATTACTACTAGAAAATGGCATTCTAATTGATGTTTACAGTGTGACAAGGTGCTCTGAGCACATAGAAATGAAAAGAGAGACCGGCTTTGTGGTGTTACCTTTCTTGAAAGAGGATTATATGGATTTGAAACTAGACCCACATATCTTTAAGGGCTGATAAACTGGATCCTGTCAGGGAATTGTCAGAAAAGGCATTCACTTTTATTTTATATGATGAGCTGGGATATAGCCCCAATAAAGAGCCTAAGTCACTTCTGCTTAATGGGAACTTAGTTTGGAAAAAAATATGTATGGTAGTCAACGGCGAGAATTACATTATTTATTGATCCTGTTTGAATTGTGACTCGAAGTACACATATGATGTTTGTCTATTTAAAAGATAAGTCAAGAAAATCGCAGTTTGTTGTGAAACTATAAAGTAATCTTTAGTTTTGTGTGTAACTGAAGTTTTTATTTTATATAGACAAACATCATATGTGTACTTTGTGTCGCCATTCAAACGGGATAACTTTTTTTTCTCGATTCTCGCCATACATATTTTTTTTAATTTAAGGTCTCAAAATGCGGAAGTGACTTAGGCTCTCGATTGGGACTGGTTGTGCTGTGTGTAAAAAAAATGTGTTTCTGCTGTTTGGCACAGGCGTGCTTAACGTCGTCTTCCGCTCCACCTTGTAGGTGATGTGGGTATGCAACCTGTGTCGTAAGCAACAGGAGATACTTACTAAATCGGGAGAATGGTTTTCGGGGCCGGGGGTGCGACCTGCGTGCATGGGCACTGCCCCGAACGACCCGACCACTGGGAGTGAAGCCCCGCGGGACAGGAAGCTCCAGCGCTCCCGGTCCCAGGCCCCGGCGTCCAGCACCAACGCGGGGGGTCAGCCAGACATGACACAGCCTGTCGGCGGCGTGCCTGTTCCTAAGGGTGCCGACACTATAATGTCCGGCTCTCGGTCCCAGAGCGAACCGCCCAGGGAGAAGTAAGGCATCCAGGCGCATATTGTATTCGCCATTCTATATTGTGCTGACCTTTATTTAACCTGTATTACAAAAATAATAATGGACAACAACATGCTGTAATGTGACCTATTCTGTACCACAGTGCTCTAATGCATGCTATCCCTTTGTAACTGTGATATAGACCCTGTAGCCTGTGCCTTTAGTAATCCACGGAGGTAGATGTGGCTCTCTCTGTCATAGTTCAGTAGAATTGTACAAACTAAAGTATATTGCCCATGAATACCATGTAAAGAATAGCCATTTCTTTCCACTCCTTACATCCTCTACTGTACTTACCTCTCTCCTCTCCTCTCCTCTCCTCTTCATTTTCACCTCTCCTTACCTTTATTCTCTCCTCTCTACCCTCCTCCTCCCCCCTCCCTCCAGGAAAAGGCCAGTGTCCCTCCATGAGCAGAACGGCAAGGGCCGTGGTGGCGGCCGCAGGCCGGCGGGCAAGCAGACGTCTCTGGAGGAGCGTCCGTGCCCCGGAGGAGGTGGCGGTGGGGCGGAGCGGCGTAACGGGGAGGTGCGGCGGCTGGAGAAGATCCACTCCCAGGAGTATGAGGAGGCGGGGGACCTAGGGGGGCGGCCCCCCACCGGCGACCACCGGCGGCGGCGTCCGGAGGACGAGCGTCGTGAGCGAGAGCTGCGGGAGCGGCAGCGGCGTGAGCAGGAGTTCCAGAGCCGTTACCGCAGCGACCCCAACCTGGCGCGCTACCCGGTCAAGCCGCAGAAGGAGGAGCAGGAGATGCGCATGCACGCCAAGGTGTCCAAGGTGCGCCACGAGCGGCGCCACAGCGACCTCGCCATCAACGAGGTGGGCCTAGGCGACGGGGGAGGGGGAGGGAAGGCGGGGGAGGGGTCGGAAAACCACCTGGGCCGCAAGGCCGGAGACGGCAAGGCGCTCTCGGAGAACCACAGAGCGTTCTCCGTAGATAGGACCAAGGGAGGAGGAGCAGGTGGTGGAGGTGGAGGGTGGGCTCCGCCCATCGGAGGAGGCCCCAGACCCTCTCCGGGGCCGCCCGACCAGGAGCAGCCGGGCACCGCGCGGACCCAGAAGAGCCGGGACGGGCCACTGCTGAGGAAGGACTCGCAGAGCTCGGACCAGTCGGAGTCCCTGCGGCCGCCGCCCCCGCGGCCCTACAAGAGCAAGGCGCGCGGCGCCAACAAGCGCCAGATGTCCATCAGCAGCTCTGAGGAGGACGGGGGCTCCACGCCCGAGTACACCAGCTGCGAGGACGTGGACATGGAGAGCGTCAGCGAGAAAGGTCAGTCAGGCACGGTCGCGCTCACTTTGCCGCACTATGGCGTTAGCTACAATTCTGTCTGGTGGCGTAACTCGTGGCATATTTTCCTTTTGCGGGGGTGGGACAGATTTCACTTAAACATCGAATTTTTCTCCATTGTTACATTTTTAGTATTAACAAAAATAAATTCAGCAGATTTCACTTTGACTCCGAATTTGGGTTTCCCCATTGTTACGTTTTTAGTATTAACAACAATTTTAAGGCTTATACGTTGCAACGTTTTTCTTCACAATATCGTCCCCGGCACCTACAAAATATATTCCGCGTCACTGGCAGTAACAGTAGCTTTCCAGTATTTATTTAACAGAACAATACTTATAGGCAGCCAGAGTTCTGTTGGTAAGTTTCTCAACAAATTATTTTGTATACATTTGTATAAATGTAACATCAGAAATTGTAATTGAGTTACGTAGTTGGTCGATGTGCATGTCAGTCAAAATAGTTGGTCCTCAAATAGGTGGTTCATGACTATGTTAGCCAGCGCTGTGTGTGTCCCAGGCTTTGTGAAAGTAAAGGCTGGCTATGCGGTACTTGTCCAAATAATTGTGAACCTATAATACTGCTTTATAGCATATTTAATGCATTTGGCAGACCAAAATAGTAATAGATTCTAGTTCATATTAATATTTGTATTCTATTCTGTTTAAATCACGGTAAATATTATATATACTTTGCAGTGCACTGTGTTAAATTTCATGCAGTAATCATAACCCTGTTGTTCTCAGGACAGCTCTCGTTTATATGGTGAGTCCCAGTGATTTAGGGCAGCAGATTTGTGGAATTAGGTCAGCAGCTCACATGCTGTAATGCTTCCAAAGCAACCATAGCCCACCAGATAAGTTAGTATTTGGCTCAATGTGAAATGCATGTTGCATTTGCATTTTTGGCTCCTTTGCCTCAGTTCATTGGTCTGCCGTGTAAGATAATTATATGCCATGGCTCAACTTAACTACACCTAAATATATAATTTCGTTGCGAGAGAGCTTAAATTCCAGATTGGTGTAACTCAGGGAATGGCAATGACTATATTTGTGAGTTGGCATTAGGCCTTCTAGCTAGTTTAAACATTCCTCACTTGGGCAAGCATCCTTAGTAAGCTGCATTTGCACACTGTAAGCTTTTGCAGGACTTTGGGTCATACTAACAAACCAAATACTACACCAATCATCAACGTTAATTTGATGAAATACAGTTATAACATTTCAATAAACATACAGTATGTGTATGGGATACTCTATCAACACATACAATTCCCCCTGTGATTTCTCCTACAAAATGTGGCTTATCAATATTTTATGCTATGCGGCCACAAATTTTACATGCTTGGGCACATGTGTAAGCTACCTTTACTGTACAGTAAAGTTGGTCTAATGAGATGGTAAATCATTAAGCTAGGTATAATCGGTTGTGTCTCGGGTGAGAGACAGTTCATTATGGTATGGTGCATTTATTAATAATACTTATATATTAATGATTATAGTTCTAGTTGCATGATTACAACTAAAATGGTGAACATGTATATTGAGCAGATAAATCATAACACGTGTAGAGCCAACATGTTGTGTTGCTAGCATGCAACACAACATGCTGATGAGGGCTATATTCGGGATTGCTATACATTTGGCTGTACTTTGGCTATAAAACTAATGGATTAATACCCAGGTTTGTAAGCACTTGCTGTGTGATGTTCAGATGTACTAAACTATACAATAACCATACAGTATGTGTCTTATTCATATGCAGTGTTGGGCAGTAACTAGTTACTAGTTACTGTAATATTTATACTTTTTTCAGTAGTAGTGTAACTAATTACTAGTGATTGTGAAAGTAATAGAGTAATGTAACTAATTATTTTTAATACCCAGTAATAAGTACAGTAATTTTATTACTTTTTGAAGGAGTAATAAGTAAATAGTAACTTATTAAAATTGCCTAACACCGTTCATATGCTCGTCAGGCTTAAAGTGAAACTAATTCTGTGTGTGTAAAGACATACGGTATTTGCCACACAGGCTTATATCCAATGACATGACATTTCTATCTCTAAACTAGCCAATTGCAACTCTCCATTATGTCTTTACTTCCCTCTGATCATTCTACTGGCATATGGACAATGTGGAGGCCATGTCACTTTTTTTCCACTTCTTTTATCTGTTGATGAAAGTCCCTTGAAGGTCCCTCGAGTGCTTAAAAAGCCCACTCTGATGTCGGCATGCAGGACGTTGCGTGGGTCAAGAGACCAGGGCACACACAGGGCTGTTGTGGTGGGTGTGATGTTGGGCCAGAGAGTCCCTGTATACTCTACCGGACCATCTGTCAGTGGTAATGAGAGTTGGGTGGAATTAACACACTTTGGGTGTCTCTGGTGCTGGCCAAGTGTTCTCAAGTGGGCCAGCTTGCAATTAAATTTGACCGTGAATGAAGTCCCACTCTTACTGACTCCCTTTCACTGTGAATGGTAACGCCTGCTTCTGCTGTAGGCTAGGGCTATGCAATATTGGCAACATTAAATGTAAAATTGTATTTAAAATAATAATAATTTGAGAAAGAATAAGTATTATTTTGTACATTAAGTTTTGCAACTCTTATTTTGTCTTGTGTTCTGCATGGCATGCACAGTTTCTCCCCTCTTGGTGTGAAAGTGAAATTAAATGGAAAAGTATTCAAAAGAAATGTCCTAGTTGAATGCTTAATCTGTGTCTCCGCAGGTGACTGGGACTGTTATCCTCTAGATCCCGCCGTATGGCACGTAAGTTTGGTCCAAAAAGTGACGTACAGTATACGTATGTTGCTGCTGTACACACATGCCAGTGTACCGTATGTGTCCACGAAGCCTACGAATGCTCACAGACATTACACACCTAGGCCCCGATTACACAGAGACGCTAGAAACACGTTGCCAACCAAAACCATAGTCATCCTGTGGTACCTGGTATGGTATGGCCTGGCATGCCATTCATCTCTTGCACCATGCTTTGCGTTTTTCTAGCCTTGTTTAGACGCACAGGAAACATTTTAGCACAAGGTGCTGAGTCGCACGGCTCAACAATGACATACTTGGCCTAGGCAGCCAATCTCTGTGTGACGGGGGTCTTGACGTGGCCGCGCTCATAGCGATGTGTCTCTGAGTGATCGGGGCCTTGTTAAAGCGCTCTTGACGTGGCCGCGCCCATAGCGATGTGTCTCTGTGATCGGGGCCTTGTTAAAGCGCTCTTGACGTGGCCGCGCCCATAGCGACATGTCTCTGAGTGATCGGGGCCTTGTTAAAGCGCTCTTGACGTGGCCGCGCCCATAGCGATGTGTCTCTGTGATCGGG
>JAODOY010000001.1:595484-618482 GCA_025399855.1 Forbesichthys papilliferus | reverse complement strand
GGGAGCAGGGTAGAGGTACAAGTATACTCTAACTGATAGTACTTACCTTAGGGAGCAGGGTAGAGGTACAAGTATACACTAACTGATAGTACTTACCTTAGGGAGCAGGGTAGAGGTACAAGTATACACTAACTGATAGTACTTACCTTATGCAGAGCAGAGGTTTGTCAGTGTCATTTAATGTCTATTACATTTGATACATTGACCTTTCAACTACAATGGATATTCTACTGTAATCAATTATTCCTTGTATTCATAATTTCCAAGGTGATACTGGAGCTCCTGGTATTCCTGGTTCATCAAGAGGTGTAGTAAACTATTCATTTAGGTTTTTTACTGTCACTAAATGTTTATCATGCATGTAATCAATATTCCCACCTTTACACCCCTCCCCCCCCCCCCCCCCTCTCCTCCAACATCAGGCTCAATCTCAGTCAGCTCAGGTCCCCCTGGTCCCCCTGGACCCCCGGGCCCTGCAGGTCAACCCGGCTCCTTCTCCAGCTCCAGTGAAATGCATCAATATGTCTCCAACTACCTGAGTGAGTCTTCCTTCTGGCGTGAATTCTCTCCAGCAAGCTTTCCCCTTGCAAAGTAAATCCCACACATTGCAACTCCTCCCCTGCAGGCAGGAGCATACAGTCTGGTCTCCGAGGCCTTCCCGGCCCGCCGGGACCTCCCGGAGCGTCAGGATCTTTCTCGGGGTCTTTGGAGGACGTGTCTGCTCGCGTCATTGCCTACCTGCAGCGTAAGATAGTCTTTCCCCCCAAGACTCCTGCTGGAGACTCATGCATGTTGCACCCTCCATTTACCTGAACCAGTGGAAGAAGAAGCAGGATGTTACAGTGGATGTTGTGGTGATGGTGTTTTCAGGTTCAAACTCAGGATTCACTATCGGGGCCCAGGGGCCGCCAGGACCACCGGGTCCCGCAGGAAGCCCTGGCTTCAGCTCTGAATCCCTGTCTGTCAGCGCTCTCATCGCCATGTTGCAGAGTAAGAGCCTGAATCTTAGCTAAACTGCAAACAACCTCTATACAGTGATCTGTATAGGGGTGTGAATACGCTGTATTCCTCAATAGGAGCGCCATGTATCAAACCAACTCTACAGACACACACACACACAAGCACACAAGAAAAAAGGCTATTCTAATGCCGTGTCTGTTTTTAGGGGATGATGTGAGGCGATACGTGACAGGTCCACAAGGCCCACCCGGACCGCCAGGGACCCCGGGGACATCAGCAGGCAGTGTAACCAGTTATAACGTCCAGGAGATAGCCACGTATGTCTTCAGAATCATGAACGGTAAGGTGTGGCCGGCTGTCGCCTAAGCTTTGCTTCGTTGGTTGGTCTGTTTTCCATTAACACAGATGAGATGACCAGAATGATGGTGGTGGTGGTGCTATTGACTGTGTTGGATATCACACACTAGGTGTCTTGATAAAAGTGCAATAACCTTTAAACCTTGTAAGGGCTTTTCACACTGCATACTCTTAGCTCAGGGCTAAGAGCTAAACCAAGCTTCTCACACACACACATTAATAACCCAGGCTTAACCTAAACCCAGGGCTATACGATTCACACTGCACTGCTACTGGTTAAATGTCAGTTGCCATGTTCCAACTGACAAAAATCTGCCAAAAGCGCTATTGCATTTTAGCCCTGTTTCACACTGGCACCTTTAAGCCCCGGCTTTAAGGGTTTATTCACATTTCAGGAGCTAAACCTGCAAACTCGAGGCTAACCCTGCTCTGGAGCAGGGTAAGCTAGCATAGGGCTAATGTTGGGGTTAGCCCTCTTTGGAATGTTTCATGGCACTTTTAGAATGTTTTAGCTCCAGGCTAAGTTAACACACCTTTAGCCCGGGGCTAAAACATTCTAAAAGTGCCAGTAGCCCCGGGCTAAGCGCATTGTGAAAAGCCCTATTATAGCAGATCAGGCACAAACCCATGGTTGCAGTGTGTATATCTGCCGATAGAGCCAATAGAGTTCTCAGCTATATAAGTCTTCTTGCCAAAAGGCTAATAGTTGTAATATATTTCCACAAATGGCAGGCAGTGTAAATTCAGCCACAGTGTTTTGTATGTACTGTAGTATCCAGCCAAACGAGGTGGTCATTGAAAATTGACCTACTCTACTACTATACATCTGATGAAAGCATTCAAGTCAGCAGTACCAGTATTCCTTGGAATGCTTAGTGCTTGAGCAAGACATGGTGCTACACCTCCATACTCATTATACCAATTGGACATTTTACTTTAAATATTGTTCATAGTGTCAAAATGTGCGGTGACATGACCTAGACAGTAGAGGACACTATGTGGAGTCTAGTCTCATCTACCTAACACAACATAAACCACTTCACTGCCATTTCACCTGGAGAACTATTCATGGGTCTGCTTTAAGAAGTGTTTGTGTCTTTCCTCTTTTCAGAGAGGGGGGTGGTTGGGGGGCAGCCGGGACCACCAGGACCACGCGGCCCCCCTGGTCTTCCAGGCCCTGGCTTGGCCTCTGCTACCATTGACTACTCTGCTCTGATGAGAAGTACGTCAATATCTCTTTGGATTTCCTCTGTCACATAGAGGCTCAATAACACCTGGATTTCAGCGTCAGCTTATTTGTCTCAGTATTTTTCCATTGGACTTCAGCATTGGTTTATTTGTCTCAGTACTTTTCCATTTCCTAATAATGCTGATTGTCTTAAAGCTGCGGCTGAGCTCATGATACGGTTCCCCTCTACGCTGTGTCACTCATCTAATGCAGCCTCCATTCTACACCTTCCCCTCTGTTTATGCCCCATGCTCAGACTCTGAGTTCCGTGCGATGATCAGCCACTCTGCAGGACAAACTGGCCCACCAGGCCCTCCTGGGGTTCCAGGAGTTCCTGGTCCACCTGGTCCGCAAGGTCCCTCAGGAGTTTCCACTTCCACTGTGTACGGGAATGCAGGACATGGCTACACATTGGAGGAGATCCAGCGCTACCTTCAGGGTGGGTTTGGCAAGCGGGGGATGGTGGTGTACTCACTTGTGTTTACAGGTGAAGTAGGTAGCTTTGGAGCAGTGAACATGATTGATCAATTTAACCCAAGAACATATCAGACGTATATGATTATAATAAATTAAGCTTGTGATTGATAGGAACAGTTATGGATGCCTAGCCTCATGAGACCATCATGATCTCGCGAGCTGCATGTTAATTCTGCTTCGAGTATCAGTCTGGAACCCCTGGAAAAGCATTTGTTGACCCTGTAGAATGAAATCAGGCCAATCGGTGGCTAGATGATTCTTTTTTTTCCAAGATGACAACATCAGTGTCGCTCGTTCCAAAAAAAGTTAGACAGTCCAATTGTGTGTAAGTGACTGAAATGTATTAGCGCAGCCTATATGACTGACAAACACTATTGAATAAGGGCTTTCAGACTGATGATTGTGGCGAAATTAGAGCAAGAAAGTTTACAGTGGTTACTCTAAGTAGCAGGAAGTGGAAGCATTTAATTGATATTATTCATTCATTCAATGGCCGCTTGCAAGTTTCGGGACCCACTCACTCCCACTCAAAGACCCACCTGTGGGTCCTGACCCACAGTTTGAAAACCGCTGCTCTATTGGATACCCTGAATCTGTTGTGAAACGATGATTGTAATTCACGCTTATTTTTAGCCAGTTAAAAGTTGTAGCATATTGTTTTAGGTTCTGGGTTCAGAGGTGTTCCTGGTCCAGCTGGTCCTCCTGGACCACAGGGACCACCAGGGGTCTCTACTGGAGTTGTGTCCTACAGTGGTAACATCCAACGTGAGACCATACGCTCAGAACTGCAGCAGTATCTGTCCAGTGAGTTGTATTCATTATGTAGTAAACACAGACTGCTAACATGCTATATGCTTTTAGTTAAAAAGAACAGGAACTAAATTAATAACCTTGTTTTTAGGCGACGGTGTTCGACGTGCCATCATGGGCCCGCCAGGACCCCCTGGACCCAGAGGTCACAAAGGGGATCGAGGAGATCCAGGCTATATTCAAAGCCACACTCAAAGCCAAAGCATCTCTCAGGGCGACTTGCGAAGCGACTCTCGATATTTGTCCGATCGCAGCCAGAGTGAAACACTGGACTATTCAAATGTCGCCTTGAGAGTTACCGACTACATAAAGAGTGAGTGAATATAATAGTTGATTTACTATATATATATATATAGATGTATATCGTACATACATACATACATACATACATACAGACAGCATATTTTGATTTCAGCTAAGTTTGCTCTATGATGAACCCCTCAGAATATTCATTTTGTGGAGATTTATGGCATCCTGTTCTCCCCCCCAGACCAAGGTCTGCTCCAAGACTACCTGACAACAGGCGCATGGTCGGCAAGTGTGAGGGCAGTCCAAGGGCCCCCCGGTCCCCCCGGGCCTTCAGGACCCCCAGGCTACAGCCGCGTCATTGGTTCCTATGGCAACGTTACAGCGGACCTCATGGACTTCTTCAGAAGTGAGCAGCATGATTTATCCCTATCCATATATTCTAAGATCTGTGCATCTAGTGATCTGTCTGAAAATAGTAGTGTTGCTTATTGTCGTTAATTATTTGTGTTATCATAATTGCTTAGCTTACGGCACCATTCCTGGCCCCCCTGGAACGCCAGGACGAAAAGGAGACAGAGGATATCCGGGACCCAAAGGAGACAAAGGTGCAGTGATTTTGCTGTCTCATTCGAGACATAGCGTCACTTGTGAAAAGTAATGTATTATCATTCCATTGGAATTGGTCAAAGTTGCACTAAAATGCACATATTTAGTTGAATCGTCCATTATTTCCATGTTTCATAAATACATCACCATACAGAAAGGTTCCCCAATCCTGGAACTAGAGGGCCGCTGCCCTGCATGTTTTAGATGTCTCCCTGATTTAAATGAATGGGTCATTATAAGGAGCTATTCATTTGAATCAGCTGTGTTGGAGCAGGGGAGACATCTAAACCATGCAGGGCAGCGGTCCTTCTAGGACCAGGATTGGGGACCTCTGCCATACAGAAAATGACAGCATGCCAACGGTTCACAGATATTAGGAGAGCGTGTGTCTGTGTTTTCACTGGTTTGATCATAGCGTTATGACCAAACCGTACACAGACTGTTGTTGTGTTCACTCTGTCCAGGTTAACATAGTGTGATACACGTGATTGAACTACAGTACATCCTCATGGCCTAAGAATGCTGTGTGTTTGCAGGTGACATGGGACTACCGGGTCCACCGGGTGTACAGGTGTACACCGTCCAGCCTCCGCCGCACAGAGTGCAGAAGAGGGATGCAGGTAAATGCAAAGTACTTTTAAAAGCCACTGTAAAATAGAAACACGTGTAAGATAGTCACACACAGCATTTGTTTCCCCTTCCCAGAGTACAAGCTTGGTCATCGTCAGCATCACCGCAGAAGAGTTAACCCCAGACATTAACAGAGTTGACATTAATATTCATGTTTGACTACTGGACCATCTTAAGTTTAATTATTCATTGGCTTTCCATTCCTAGAAAACAGTAACATGTATAGGCAGGGTGGGATATGTTACTTTTGAAATGTAATCCGTTACAGTTACCAGACTAAAATTATAATCAGTAACTCAATTTAGTAACAAAATCTGATTACTTTTAGATTACTTCACCCCAAAAAAGTGTTCTTTGAAATGCCATCCAAAGCAATTTACTGCATTGGCGCTTGCAAGCCGTTGTATTTTTGTGACCGTATATGTTGCTCAGTGGATCAGATTAAAGTAGGATTTTATTTCAGTTGATTGACATTAATAAAGGTTTAATAAGAGCCGATTGTTTTATGCATTTTTCTTATACAAACATCTCTTTGAAATTGAAAGTTTTCCTAGAAGTAATCATCTAATAAAAAGAAATACCTGTAGGCCTACACTAGTTTAGCTGGTAATGTAATGGATTACAGTTAGTGTTTTTTGTCAGTTACAATCCTGTGTATAGGTTAGACAGCACAAGCGTTACGTAATGCTCCTTTGCCTTGCCTTTGTTTTTTGTGGAAGTTAGTATAGGTAAATTATATATTGTCTTTTAGAAAACCTTGAATTGTAGCTGCTGGTCTGTGTTTTGCAACAAAGAGAAGTTTGAAAATATAGGTGAAGATGTTTACTGTAGTTTACTTTTGTAGCCAGCCACTTAGCCAGTTTTTTTTTCTTTCTTTCTTCAGTGGAAAGATTTTGTGGGAAACATTTCAAATGATAATTCACACTAGCTGTTTGCATCATCTTTTCTCTCATCTGAGTTTGTATTTACTTTGGTGAAGCATGTTTAGTGTTTATAGAGGATTACAAAAGTATTATGTTGCTTCAAGTGGTATACCAAGATTTGTACGTTTATGAAAACCATAATACACTTTTCCATTAAGTTATGCATCATTATTTCAATATTCTGGCAAAATTGGTCTTGTTTTTATATGGATATGCATGTTTATCTAGTGGGGATGCTACTTCTCTAATGCATCCTAGAGCATTAATGTACTGGCAAGCCTTGATCAATGGTTAGCTTAGTTACGGGATTGATTGGAATGTATATTTTTGTATTAGACAGCACTGAAATTTAAATATTTTCTTTTTACATTTGTAAGCGTAGGGTAAAATATTAAGTATACAAATTATGGATTAATTTGTTTCCAAAACTATTTTATGAAAATATTGAGCTGTGGTCCACATATGAATATCACATAAATAAATCTATTTTTGGAAATATGAGTCTTGATGTATACTTAATCATTCATAAAGTATACAGCTACTGCAATAGTTTAAATGCTTGGAAGTAGTATTTGTCCCTCATGCAAAAAATTGAAATTCAGTGGTCAATGTACATTTATTATTTTATTTACAACAAAATGTCCATTTATTAAGACCTTAAATACATATCACCTCAAAATGCATATTAATTGTTCTCTGGTGGAATTCAAATGTAACAACCCATCCAACTGTTACCACATCAAATAAAATATTTGCTTTGAAATATATGGGGCCTATGGTGTAATTATAAACATGGTTTACAATAACCCCGACAAAAATCCAGCATCCAAGACAATTGTGTCAATACAGCATTCATCGAGAGCTAATTCAAGTCAGCATACTCATAACCTGGCATTTGAAATGACATGCATATGTAGTGACAAAATAAACTAATCTAATGTAAGAATTTGAGTTAATTTGTTCTTATAAAATGCACCAAACTGTCAGTTGTTCACACAATGAGGTTTAGATACAGTATAATACCATTTATACACTACTGGTCTCAATAGCGTGATTGATGAATGTTCACATCTTCAGAAAATAAAACATTACATGGGCGTATTTTGGGGTATTTAAAAAGGTAACATTCATGTAAAATAAAATAGGGCGAACCATAAAGAGATTATCTTTCCTCCAAAGCATCTGAAGTACTTAACATTCTGCTGTACTGCAGTTTCAGCAGTGCAACTAAACAGCTATGCATTTCTTCAATACACGGTTGTGTCTTCATCTCACATACAGTACTTTTAAATGGAAGTGTCCATTTCACAAGTTTAAAAAAGGCATCATACATTTTGTCTGGTATTTGTATTAGTCACAGTTGTGACCAATGTAAAATACATCTGGAGTTATTACAGATTGTAATGTGTTGTGGAGTACTGGACTTCAGACCAATCATACAACAAGCAAACCGCGTCGCATCATTCATTAACACTCAATATTGTACTCATTTTGGTTCAACACAGCATCTGACCACTTCATACCGATAATGCTATGTTCTCAGCGCATCATTAACTAGACAAAGGCATCCCATTATAATACCCTTACAACCCGCACTGTCCTCAAATATCCAAACAAGACCTAAAATAGAGCTCAACAATCACTGATACCATCCAATGAAGTCTGGATTATTAACCTTTATTTTCTAAGTGCAAAACCTTGTGAACATACTGTAGATGCCACAAACCCTATAAGGCATAGACCGACAAAACAAAGACTAACTTATTAGGCACTGTAGATCATTCATACTGCAATAGGAGCACACAATCCATTTAAGAGCCAATTGCCAAAGCCACCTACTGCATAATTGTCAGTAAATTAACATGCTTAGGAAAGTGCGGTTTTCATTGGTTGGACATTTCCCGACAAGCTGAGAGGGGAGGAATTAAGTAAAGTCTGTGTGTGGAATGTCTTTGAATTACATGTTCAGCGACGGTGATGAAAATATCCTCCCTTTCCACCAGGGGGCGATAATGAGCACAGCTATGTTTGCGGTTTTATTTTTTTCCTTTTTTTAACGTCAACAATCAATACACTATAAGCCCGTGTTCTGCATGTTGGGGATGGGGTAGAATTTAGAGACTCGACTCTGGGTGGTGGGATTAAGGCATTCAGACTCGCCACTCATCTTGAAGAAAACCTCTTGTTCTTGGAGTTTACGGCTGAACTCGTCCTCCAATGCCTACAGGGGGCGGCAGAAAAAAACAGTCAACAAAATACTGTTTAATCACACATCTGTGTGGTTATTCCCAATGAAACTGTAACCTGCATGAAAATAACACTCAAGACAGCCTCAAATATTTAAAAGCAGAACTGATGTAAAAGTTGAAATAGCAATAATTAAGCACAATATACGTTCACAATGACCAATTTTTTGTCCTTTCTGATTACTGGCAAAACTACTGTAGATTCATAGTGCGTTTCACTCCTAGTCTTGTTCAAATCTACCACCTTCATAAATTAACATCCAATAACTTTCTTTCTTTACAGAAATGCAGCCAAAAAAGAGCCTGTGTTGACTATGACTTTGTTTGAACAAAAGGCCAAAGAGGCCAAGTCTCCCACCTTCTTCCTGGGCCGGAGTTTCTCTCGCCACTCTCTTATCTCCTGGCTGTGCTCCTCATCCAGCTCCTTCAACTTCTGCGTCTCGTGCTCGATCAGAATGTGGCACTTTTCATTCTACGAAGACACACGTTAAACACAGCACATATGTAAGACGGTAGATTGGACAAAATTATATTAGACGACGTCTCTTGGGAATCCTGCACAGTATTCCGCCAACAATCACAAGACATTTGACCCCATCTCTTTTTGGCCTTCATTTATTTGTCTGTGTGGTCAACAGCAATACTGTCTGGGCGCTACAGAACCGTAGACACCCTAAACATGGGTGTCAGCTAAGCGTGCAGTGGGCTGACCTGTAGCTGCTGCAGCTCTCTGATGTTGGAGTCACACTGCAGCTGTAGGTCTCTCATTTGGTTCTCGTGTTTCTGGTGCTGATGCAGCCTCTCGTTCTTCTGCCTCTTCTCTTCCTGGGAGGCAAACTGGAGCACAGGCACGCACACACACACACACGCAGGAACACACACGCACGCACGCACACGGGTCAGAGACAAGTGTGAACTGTCCTAATATGTGTTTTAACTTTGCACAGATTTCCTCCTACTGTAGGGGAAGTTAAAAAGGTATTGTAAGATCATGTCAATCTAATACACTTTGCTACTGCAACGTGCGTAGCGGCACGAAGCAGAACATTATTTGTTAATGTGGAAACACCACTCACATGCTTGATCCTCTCCCTCTCCTGCTCGGGGGTCCCGGCCACTCCGGTGATGCGGAGGCTCTTCTTGAACATGGCCATGCGCGTCTTGGCCTCGCTGCGCTGGATCTTGGGCAGGCGGCCCCTCTCCTGGGTCTGCCGGTTCTTCATCTCCTCTATCAGGCGCTGGTTGTAGCGTTGCATCTGCTCCATCTCCTGCAGCCACACACACACACACGGTATATGTTAGCGCTCATCATTTTGATAAGCACTTCAATGCAGGTGACAATAAGGTTATTTTAAATTGATACACATTTGGTTGGTGACAATAGATCAAATCAACATCAACAATAGATGTCAATCAAATCATTGTGAGGTCATGAAGCATAAATGTTTTATTGTGATTTTCAATTATGCGTGCCAGGAGGTGATCGATCACCTCAAACCAAGAGAAAGATCCACAAATGGATGATTTTCCAAACACAGGGCATTTTCATTGCTGCAGGCGACTCGATTGGCCAATAGTTTTGTAATTGGCTTAGCGTTACAATCAGTAGTGGAGCTCGCAAAATCAGGCTAGGTTTAAGAAACGTTCATAAGACTAAAAAGTAAATCGGGTCATAACATTCTTGAAAATGCATATGATAAAGACATTTGTCATTTATACTGCCGGAATTGTTTCAAGAATATAGGTTTCTTTCTTTCTTTCTTTCTTTCTTTCAAGTATAAAAGTTTTTTTTACATTTTTTTATTGTATTTCCTCTAGTATCTCTGACCTTCTCATGCCTCTTCAACAGCTGGTGTCTCTGCATGAAATACTGGTCTTTCAGCTGTTGCTTCAACTGCTGGTGTTTCTCCTGCAGATGGCGCTCTTCCAACTCACACATGGCTGCTTCTCGATATACATCACGCGCGAGCGCTCGCGCGCACACACACACACACACACACACACACACACACACACACACACACGGTACTTTAGCCGATATATGCTGCCAACACCAGCCTGCTGGCGGGTGACGACCCACCCGATGACTAAACCAGGCAGAAGATGATGTCACCATGCTGGGCTCGCTGTGACAACACCTCTCACTTGTCTGTGTCATAGAGGAGGTGAGGACACCTCCCTTACATAAACATTGCTCTACAAGATCGGCTCGGTTTAGACATTATCTTTATTTACGTCTCGATTTGTATCTGGAATTGGTTTCGACCACTGTTGTGGAAATCAGCATAACAAAAAGCTAAAAATATGTAATGTGATAAAATGTGTCTATACTTATATTATAATACATTAAAATAATATTTGTGTATGCAAATGGTTGCAAGACATAAACCTATACTCACATATACTGTGCTAAAGCTGTTAGACGGCACTGTGCTACAGCAGAAGCTATACGGCACTGCGCTATAGCTGTTAGCAGCGATACGGCACTGTACTACAGCAGCAGCTATACAGTACTGTGCTATAGCTGTTAGCAGCTATACGGCACTGCGCTATAGCTGTTAGCAGAAGCTATACGGAACTGTGCTATAGCAGAAGCTATACGGCACTGTGCTATAGCTGTTAGCAGCTACACGGCACTGTGCTATAGCTGTTAGCAGCTATACGGCACTGTGCTACAGCAGAAGCTATACGGCACTGCGCTATAGCTGTTAGCAGCTATACGGCACTGCGCTATAGCTGTTAGCAGCTATACGGCACTGCGCTATAGCTGTTAGCAAAAGCTAAAGCACTGTGCTATAGCTGTTAGCAGAAGCTAAAGCACTGTGCTATAGCTGTTAGCAGAAGCTATACGGCACTGCGCTATAGCTGTTAGCAGAAGCTAAAGCACTGTGCTATAGCTGTTAGAAGAAGCTATACGGCACTGCGCTATAGCTGTTAGCAGCTATACGGCACTGTGCTATAGCTGTTAGCAGAAGCTAAAGCACTGTGCTACATCTGTTGTCATCTAAGCGTCTCTTACCTCGCATCAGCTGCTGCTTGTGGTTCAGGCAGTCCCGCTCGATGGTGGCGATCTCAAGCTTGTGCTGCTGGATGATCTTCTTCAGAGCCCCGTCCAGCTCCTGTTGCTGCTTCTGCAGGAACTCCTGCTCCTGGAGGAGCCACAGACACAGATAGGGGTGAGGACGAATGGTCGCAATGCACAGGGAGTGAGGACGAGAGACCATGACAGAGAGAGAGAGACAGAGAGAGAGAGACAGAGAGAGAGAGAAAGAAAGTCAGAGAAGGACAGAAATAGATAGAACGCAGGGTTGTTGACAACGTGTCACAAAATACAAGTTTTGTCCATCGCGTCAACCACCGCGTGATCAGCAATACGACAGAGCACTGCACTACAGAGGCCACAACATCAACTGGAGTCAGCAAGAAGAGACAGTCAGATCATGGATGGCAATGAGGATGGAGGGAATAGGATCAAAGCTTTAAACCACAGTAGAGATAGAGAATCATAGTTTGTCATGTCAGACATCTACATACAGTAGACATGTGTTCAGAATATCTATATATGTAATGTATGGTTTGTGTCCTTCTAATTTAGTCCTTATTCAAGTAGGACATGAATAATTAGTGAACATATAATCATGGAATAATTATGCTTTCATATACTGCATGTTATTTACTCGTCCACATGTAAAACCCTTTGTTAGATTATAAAATAGGTTATATGTTCATACAAAAGCATATCGTTAGTCTGTCGTTATGGTGTAAAGAACTAACTAACTTAGATGAATGACACTTTGCGTTGACATGTTACTTCTCCCATTACTGCACCTTGTGGTCGTCAACAGTGTCCAGCGAGTCATTATTGAGACAAATAGACCAACGTCGAGAGCTTCGGCGGCCTAGGGCCAGCAGAGAGTATCATGTGAGTCCGTGGACAGCGATCCTAACAGGCGCACTAGTTGACATTTCACGGTCCTAGCTCGCTCCCTGTGTCCGATGCACTATTATCAGAGGCGCGCGCACACACACAGTTCAGCTGGTGGGTGTGGTGGAGGCAATCGTGAGCAGGACAGGAGGAGAGGAACACTTTAGCAACACGGCGACAACACTCCAGAAATTAAGTAAACAACAACATTAACAACAGCAACAACAACACTGCCCTCGCTCATGTGTGCTGTTCTCCCTGTGGTCCTCAGGGAAACAGTACACAGTGAGGGAGGGGCCGGGGGTGTGGGGGGTGTGGGGGGAGACTTACATCCTGCATCTGAGCGTTGAAGAGAGCGCATGAGGACAACTGAAAAGACTGTATCATAACTTGGGCCACTGCCTGCGGAGGAGAGCACACAGGGAACCTGCAGTACACTGTCGGCTCAGGAGCACGCACGCGCACACACACACACACACACACACACACCTATGTTCACACCACACACGATTCGTCCTGACTTAATGGTGAGGGGGCCGCTTTATTCGTGTTTTGGGAGTGGGCTTGTGAGTAAAGCGCAGTTCAAGACCAATGTTATCATCATCCATGAAATCATTATTTTGGCTGCGGATCCTTCAGCCTGGCTTTGAACACATGCATGTATTGTAGATTGCCGCCAGCTTGCTGCCTGATCTAAGCATTAGTAAGAACCTTCCAAAAGAAGATAGACATACATACTGTAAATAAAATACAGCCTTTACATCTTGTTCATAAATGATGCTTGATTGGGGAGAAGGTTGTCTAGACGGTGCATAGGTAATCAAAGGGAATTAAAATGATCTTTTTACTGTATGTGTGTGCATACTACACTAGGAGAGAGAGAAAAAGGAGAGAGGGAGAGAGAGAGAGGGGGAGAGATTTTACCTCCACACTTTTAATGAGTGACAGGTCCTCCTTTACGCGTTTCATGAGCTCTTTTCTCATGTGTTTGGGCGACTGTCCGACTTCTTGAAATACCTAGAGTATGTGCAGAAACTGGCTGCTTTTTTTTTTTTTCTTACTGAAAAGCTATTCAAGGCAGCCAATAATAAAGGAAACGCATGCAATGACCCGCTAGAAGATTCCAGAAGAGACACTGGATCCCAAAGAAAGACACCTTTTGCATTAGAGTCAGTCACCTTGATTGCACTATGTCGAGTAGCAGCCTTTCCTGAGACAGAAGATGTTGCTTTAATTACAGGGGTTAGAGTCAGCTGTTTCATGTCAAGAGAAGTTTGATGTAAAGAGATATGCCTCTGAAAGTAGTTTGGCAAGAGATGTTAAGTTTCAGAACCCCTGTTGCCTTACATTCAATTAATTCCCAAAGCAATTAAATACAGTAGGTAAAGGTCTGAAAAGTACTACAAGTTGTGTACTTTTCTACTCATGCACGTGAGAGTAACTGATGTGAAGAAATGTGTTGGCAAGCTATTAAATACTAAGGTTTACCGGTCAACACACATTTGGATTAATTCATGTTTATTTCGTCAATGGAATGAACATACAGATTTTCCCTATAAAATCTCTATCTTAATTTTGAGCAGAATTCCACTGCAGTTACTCCAGTACAAGATTTTGTTTCCCTATTTGAGCTCCAAATCCCACTGGGAGAAATAAGTCACCAAAACACAGCCGTCCATCACCAAAAGCCACCTCACACACTCATACAATACAGGAAACATTGTTATTTACATCAACAGAAATGGCATAAAAAAACATACATATTTGAAGATATGGCCTATATTTGAAATACATTCTATTTGATAAAGACTATACAAATCTAAATATTAAAAAAATAAAATAAGAAAATAAAAAAGTGAACATAGTATCTTAATAATGATTAATCCACACTGGAAACATAACTAAAATACAATTCTAAAGGTCTAAAAAGGGCAAGAAACACCACTACCCATACATTAAATGCATAGTATTAACAGCACAGAATTGGATTAAACTCAAATACACCCATAAAATATTAGAAATACTGCAAATAAGTAGAAGCAGCAAAGCAGACTACAGCCATTGATACGCTGGAAAGCACGGCACACATTATGAATCACAAGCCAAGGGAACCATCATTATGGGGTGTCCTGTGCTAAGCCAGCTTCGACTTTCATTAAGTGGTTCTCTAGTAATAACAAACAGACTTGCCACTAGCATGCAATGTTACATGGGAAGCAACCGGAACCCCCAGGGCTGATGAATAATGGATATAGCAACTTGAAGCTAGCAGCAGCTAGCGGGGAGAAAGCCTGCTTCTGTCAGTTACTATAATTTGCGCACATAACCACATACTAGTAGGGCAGCATATCAAAAAGGGGATTACAGTTCAATCTAGTGTCAAAGCCAAGAATGTCACCAGGCAAGAAAACAAACACGCACGTTAGCGTGTTGAACACAACATGGCAGTAACACGCAATGCTTCCTGGCCCGACCTCCACCATTAAGTAAAGGCATGTCCATGCAACAGCAGCTCATGCGAGCACACCACAGCACCCCAACCTCCCCCTTACCTCCCCCTTACCTCCCCCTTACCTCCCCCTTACCTCTTTCTTGCGATTCTTCAGCATGTTCTGGAACTTGGAGAGCTCCTTGTCCTGGTCCGCCTTGATGCGCTTGGCCTCGTCCCGCAGCCGGTTGGTGTGGTCCTGCTCCAGGCGCTCGATGGTCTGCTTCTGCTTCTTCTCCATGTTCTCCACCTCCAGGTCGTACTGGCGCTTCTTGCCCTGCAGGGGACAGAGAGCCAGCAGGTCGCGTCACAGGGGAGGAGCTGGCGGTGACCAAAACCGTCATCATATCACCGCCTCATGGGGTACCACACCAGCCCAGGAGAGGTGTAGCGGGAGGAGTTTCTTTTTTTGCAATACCGTATACAGCCACAAGGGGAACTCAGTGCATATCAGTGCAGTGCATGTTGACCACTTAAAAAAGTATAGTCAGTCATTCTGAAGAATATTTCATCTAAAAAATAAAAATAAAAACTCTCCCTTCAACACCATTGGACACACAAAGAGTCAGGGCTGTGCAGAAACACGCACACAATACAGGCAGCTAGCACTAGTGAGTAGGTATTTGCTGGATTAGCTCGCAATCGCTGATTGTCCCTTCTATTATAATGATATGCCTTGAAGAGAGAGGGACCATACGAGCAGCGTGGGAACAGAATGGCCTTATGGTGCGCGTTCATCGTGCCTGATCAACCACATTTGGCCATCTACAGTAGATGTGCAAGTGGTGCTCTGGTCCCATATTTGGCACGTTCTATTTGGATCTATGGATCTATCATTTAACAGAGACGTTCCAACGGACGGCACTTCCGCAGTCGATTTTTCACCCTTTACGCAGACAAGAACGAACCAGCGTTAAAGGGTATTTGCAGTATAACATTAATTCCCAACGTACTGTTTGGATTCCTCTGAGGCTACAATGGTATTTCTGCAGCAGACTGTTTTGGGGTAAATTTACTTTGTATCAGGTCATGCACGGTAGATATAGCTGTCTGGGCGCTGCTCATCGAGCGAAACTAAAGCCTACAGCCTCGCAATCGTTCTGAATGTGTCCGAGTAGCATCTGAACTTTGCAATGAGCGATCGTGTTGATGGCTACACGGGCGTGACTTGAGTGTGCTGACAGCGAAAACAACCAGGTTACCTGAGTACCTGCCCTTTACAAACAGTTTCAACGTACGACTCCCCAGATGGAGTTGTGACAACAATCCATCTGGCACGTCAGGTTACCGCTTATCATCCTCCACAGCAAAGTAACGTTGGTGACACGCCCACAAGCGTTCCATTAGTGCTTCCATTGAAATGCATCACAATGCTACATCCGCCCTTCTTCGATTGCACCAGGTCTCACGATGAGGCAGCAGCAACAGCTGGTGTCGCCCCTGCCTTAGCCCCCCCCCCCCCGCCCCGCCCCCAGGCTTGACTCACCGTGGTCTCCTGCTCGAAGCGCCGGTAGATCTGCTCTCTCTGCTGCTGCAGCTTGTTGCTGAGCTGCTGCTGGGCGCGTTGCTCCTCCTTCTGCAGGAGACGCAGCTCCCGGAGCTCCTGCCGCCTGGTGCGCAGCAGCGCAGAAACAATGGCGTTAAGTAAATAGGGACGCTCCCAGGCACGCGTCGGGGAGCGCGACCGCGGTGAAGCCCCGCCCCTTTTCGCCTTTCGTCTTCCAGTAACTGTTCAGCGAGGCCTACTACGCTGTTTTGTCCTACCTTGTTACAGTAAACTAAAGGGGGCGGGCTTAGTAAAGGTCAAATGTGTTGGGGAGCACAGCCGTGGAACCATGGAAGATTTTGGCGTAGATGCTGCAATATAGCGTCAGTTTTATTAGGAGTTATTAGAAGAGCATAGGACCTATATTATTATACTAAATATTTTTTTATTTTATACTGGTTTCAACCAGCAATATCAGATTAACTTTTTTTTTTTAGTTTTAAACCACTATTCTGGTTCGCATTTAAAACCAAAATGACTTGGTACCAACAAGTGCAAACTATATCCTTTCAGAATGAATATAGTTAGAACACAATTCTATGCCTAGAAAGTTTCTAGGCATAGAATTGTGTTAGTTTCTTATTAGCCTAGCCAATGCCAGAAAACATGTATGGTTCCTGAAATGTGTACGGGCAATTTGTAAAATGACTCGGCTACGGTTGAGACAATAACACAAGAATAGGCAGACGATATGCAGACTATTCTGGGTCAGTGACAAATCAATGCCCTTATCAATCACGGTGCTTAACCTATCTGGCATCTGTTAAATGTCGTGCGATTTGGGAAAAGAACGTGCGCTATGTGAAACACGCCAACAGAATAGGCCAACGTCAATACTGAGGCCAATATATATGGCAGACCGGGGAAGAGACCTACCTCAGGAACCGCATCTCCTCGTTCTTTAAGTCATTGTCCGTCACGATTTTAGATGTGGTTACACTGACCTCCACGCCATCTACCATGAACTTGCGTGTCTTTTTAAGGGTCTTCTTCTGTCGTTTTGTATCCTGGGGAAAAACACACCAAATTTAAATCTACATATGACAACGGCCTGAATGTAAATTATAATAATTTACATTCAGCAGACTCACACTCATTTCCCTGTACAGTACTTGCATACATCAAAAATAGATGGCAGTGTCTGCAACGTATATATTGATTATAACAGTGTACTATCCAGTAGACATATTGCCAATTTAAGGTGTTGCTGTTGTATATAAAATATACCTTCTTTCAACATTGTAGCATAAACAACAGCATCATCAACATTACGTGTGCAACCTCACAGGCGACGGTGTTACCTGCACAGACACAGAGCCTCCCTCTTTGCTCTTGGACAGGAAGCTGGAGATGGAGAGGTTGAGATCCAGGCTGTTGTTATCAGCAGCAGAACTGCTTCCGGAGTCAGAGTCCTTCTCTAAATCTGGCTTGTTGGCCGCAGCTGCAGGGCTTGCCGGCTCCGCCTTGGAGTCCGACTCCAAATCACTGCTCTCAGGCACCGAAACAGCATCTTGCAAGGTACTTTCTTCACTGGCGGCTCTCTCCCCACCTTCCTTAGATATTGGCACTGGTTCCAAATCCCTCGTGGCCTCTTTGGCATCACCCTCGATTTTGGATTCAGTGTCCGTCTGTTCTTCTAGGTTTGCCTCCTCTGTGGCCGGCTCCTCTTGTGCGGACTGGTCTGGGCCCTCTGTTAGCACAGCAGGGGGCTCATGTCCGGCCTTCTCTTCCGTTACCTCTTCTTGTTTGGAAACCTTTGCGAGGCGTTTATCGGGGCTTAACTGCGCATCTGCGTCTCCACTTGGGTTTGCATCGGATAGATTGTTGTTGTCTTCTGCCTGCTGCGCATCTGCGTCTCCACTTGGGTTTGCCTCTGTTAGATTGTTGTTGTCTTCTGCGTGTGGCTTTACGCTCTCTGCCACTTCCTGTGGAGGCATCTCCTCGGCAGGTACTTTGCAGCCCGCCTCAGCCTGTGCTTCCTCTCCCAATATTAAATCTGGGTTTTCTGCTGATTCGGCAGGCTCAAGACCCATGTCAGTTTTTTCTGGGTTTTCTTGTCCTCTCTCCTCCTCGGCGTCTACGCCTCCTCTGATAACCTGAGGACCGCCACCTTCCATTTTCCTTCCTTGGCGCTGCGTCTCTTCCTCTCCAGTTTCTTGGCTGACGATCACAGGTTCCTGGGTATCTGCTGTGTCCATCCCCTCTGCTGGCAGTGCCACTATGGGCCCCGGAGAGGTCCGAGTTAGTCCCTCCTCTTGCTCTGGTTCTGTTGGCTCCTCTGGGACCAAACCCTCGCCGGCGTCTCGCAGCTGAGGGGCGAGATCTTCATTGCTCGCATAGGACACCTCGTTCAGCTTCTCCTCCTCGGTCTTGTCCACCTCGCTGGTTCCCAGGCCTTCGTCGGAAAGCTTATCGCTGGTCTTGTCCTCCGCGGGCTCAGCCTCCGTCTTCTCCGTGACGCATTCCAGCGCGGAGGCGGGCGCGGGCGTGGGAACTTTCTCCTCCTCTGAACTGGCCGCGCTGGCGTCCGAGGGAGCACGCTTGTGTCCTGGTGCCGCCTGTGCCAGCAAGGATGAAAGGAAACGCCCCGGTATTGATCATATTCAGGATATGTGCGTTTACATGACCGCAGAGAAATCAGGTTTATCATATCCCTGCATACACGATACATACTAGTATCCCAGGGACAAACGGATTACTGCATTCTATTAATGCAGGCACCTGTGATGTTGACCAAACCAACAGACTATTTAAACATTACTGTTACTACTGTCGTTAAATTAATTTCACTGTGGCTATTACATATAAATGAGGCCACTTTAACACTGCATGGTTAACCAGATGAGACAGTTAACAGAATAGTAAAACATGTTCTCCAGTTTGAACCGGGTCAGGCGACAGGCTGTCACTAATAAGCTATAGTATATTTCATTATTTTATGACAAATCTCTGTTTCGGCATCGCTCCAGAAGAGAGATACAGTCATTGCCGATGTTTGTTTCTGTTCGCTATGGTTACGTATCCTCGCTGAAGCAGTGCCTGCGCAGGCAGTTGTCAGAAACCAGAATATGGTGTTTACATTCAACAGGATCAGGCTTCTTTCAGAGTACTCCACCTGGCAAAACCAGCTATTGAAATCGTGATATCATTTTTACATGCGCAAACCCAAAAACCAGACACTTAAAAAACCAGATCAAAACCGAGATGCTCAAGTCCGTGTAAACGCACTGAATGATAGTATCGAGCCAGTGGGCGCTGATTTGAAAAATGCTACTTTAGCACTGGCAGAAGACAGGGCGGATGTGTCTAGGCTATTTTTAAAAAGACTGGTTATTTGAATGAGGCCTCGCCTCGTAGTGACACAGATTCTGACCCACCTAATTTTCTCATCACATATCAACCAGCAAGTTGGCAAACCTGGTTTTGCATAACATCCTTCCCTTTGTAACCAATACATAGTTGATTATCTACCTACAGAATAAGATTACAATATCCCAACCCTGTGATCTAACTTCACCAGACATACCGAGGAACCGTAGGGCTCTTCCTCCTCCTCCTCCTCCTCTTTTCCTTCTTCCATCTCCTCTGTGACTTCAGCTTTGGCCTCGGCAATGAGCTCTCGGAGAGGTCTGTTATCCATGACGCTGCTTACGAAGGGGTGCTGTTTGGACGGCCAGCGGCCAGAAGGAAATCACTTAGCTCAGTCAAACATGAGGAAAATAGTAGCAGAATGGGTTACCCTGGCAAATATAAAACACTGAAGCTCCTGCGAGTACACTGTGTTATATTCTTAAGGCCGTAAGACACCAAGATGTATCAAGGACACAGCTGGGGGTGCAGAATAGTCTAGTGGTTTAGGTCATGGCCTGAAGGTCGTGGTTTGTTTCCTTGAGCTAGGCCTACGAGAGTACTTGTGTAAGATGCCATTCGGTCACTTTGGATAACAGCTATACCTAATCGTAATAAATACATTGATAGTTGACTACAGAGTAGTTTGTATGTTGTGTACATCTAGATAAAGATTGAAGCAAAGATATGGAAGTTCAAACTACGGTTTACAATAGGTACAAATACAGAATGTCTGCCTTTGGACACTTGCATGTTGCACTTTGGGCACAGACTGTGCGCCTACTATTGACTCAAAGAAACTAACCATTAGCATGTATCATTTTATTCCCACTATAGATGCCGAACATATTTAGCATAGGTCTACACACAATAAAATAAACATACAAATGACTGGTGACATTCGGCACAATGACAGGGTGTGCCGATCTGCTGAGCCCTCGTCAGCCAGCCAACCACAATGCAGGCTTGGTGGATTACAGCCTTTTCAAGTCGGCGAGAGAAAGAGAGGAGAACAGAGAATGCAGGCTCACCTGTAGCAGCTGTGCTGTGCTCCACCTATTGTCTACATTCTTGTCTAATGTCTTTCTCAGGAAGTCACTGAACTCTGGTGACCTGTGAAGAATTATGGTAAATGGTAAATGAACTGCATTCATATAGCGCATTTATCCAAAGCGCCGTACAGTATTCTGCCTCACATTCGCACACACATTCATACACAGATGGTGATTGCTGCCATGCAAGGAGTCAGAGATGCTGGAGAAAGCTTGTTGATATTTCAACTCAATCAAAACACCTCTCCCTTCAATGTCACATGATGCTCCCTCAGGAGCTCCTGGGAAGCACATTGCCGAAGCTATTGCTGTGGTGGGGTCTGCACCACTTTGTGTCCCAATTAACCAGGGCTTGTTTTTCAGCGCACGCACAGAATGGGCAGCTAGCGAGGAGATATTAGCTGAGATATAGATAATGATATAGATAATGTCCTCCAAGAACAGTTAAGCATTTTTTTTTATCTGACGGAACCTCCCGTCAACTGTCTGTTTTCCTGTAATATCTTTCTATGGTGTTTTGTCGTAGGTAGGTAGGACAAGTGAAGGGGGCGGGGCTGGGTACAGGTCAATTAGCTTACCATTGCTGACCCCACCGTTAACGCACAAGTTAGCTCAGACATTAGCTTGATATTTTCTCATTCGACAAGGACATTTTGCTATTGTCTCTCACGTGCAATAATAAGGATCCATCGATTAGGGTGCAGGGGCAAATGGAAACGAGCCACGCCCATATCTCACCATCGCGAGGGCTGCATAAGTGTGGGCGGCTCGGACTTGGCTATTTTCAGCAGCACTCTCATCGGGTTCATCTCGTGGTTGGGCGGCTCTATCTGCGCCAGCTCTATCAGGGTAACCCCCAGGGACCAGATGTCTGCCTTGAAGTCATACGGGCGGTCTTTGGAGGTCTCACACATCACCACCTCTGGGGCCATCCTGCAAGGCGTGGGAGAGGAAAGGTTAGTACGCTGGATGTAAAAGGGCCTGGTATGCGAGTGTGCATATGAAGTATTATACGATAACCACCACCCCACCGTTCCTGAAAATAAATATGGGCCTTCAAATATATTTTATTAGAAAGTTTATAAAGGAATGCATGCAAATGTACCATTAGAAGTAGAAGTAACTGCATTCAAACATTTGAAAAGGGCATTACCTCTGCCTCACACTTTAACGTGCTGCAAAGAAGAACATTTGCCCCGCACAGATGCCATTCTAAATTAAAAGTGGGAAATACCATCCATTTTTCAAGGCTGCATGACTCACCAATATGGAGTCCCGATGAAAGAATCTCTTCTCTGTAACGTCTTGGTGTTTTTAGCTGAGACACCAAAGTCAGCTGAAAGTAGAAAAGATTACAATCACACAATCAACAGGCACAACACAATATGTGAAAAGCAGAGATGCCAAATGACAAAAAACCCAGAACAAAGATGTCACAGGTAACCTATTTCATAAACATTCCTGCACCAAACATTTAAGCTCACTAGCTGTGCTGCATGTGCGATCACTTCAATTTGCACCCTTTACAAGTCAAGGGAAGGGAGACACAGTATTTAGTCTGCTGTGAATGCATACTGATGATTGCTATGCTAGGCTGCATCATGACCGAATGCCTACATAATATGAATCATCAGACTGGGAACACTCTAATTTAAATACATTGAGTATTTACAGCTTCAACTATAAACACATTGGCATTTGCAGCATAGTAAGCCTCCTTAAGCATTCAAGTTGATTTATCACTGCTACATTTGACATAGCTTACGCAACCAGAGGATTATAGGTGAATTAATTTTATGTAAACATATTACCGATGCCACCATTATCCCTTAAGGCAACTGACTGCCAGCAAACTCCTCAGGGTAAAGTGATCTGAATTCACTTATCTTTTAAAACCTATTAGTATCTTCCCTCAGGAAAGATTCAGGGTCAAGGTCAAGGGCATTGGCTGAATACAATAGTAGGTGTGAGAATATTTACCGAGTTTCACATCCCCATTAAAGGAAAGGAGAATGTTCCCAGCTTTCAGGTCTCTGTGGATTACCTTGTTCTCGTGTAGGTAAGACAAAGCTTCCAAAGTCTGTTTACATACCACCCGGATCTGAGGCTCTGTTAGCGGCCTCTCCAGCTCTGTGGATGTACAGTACAATACT
>JAODOY010000001.1:563706-588709 GCA_025399855.1 Forbesichthys papilliferus | reverse complement strand
GTTCATGTTGGACGCTGTCACGCTGGTCAGGTTGCGAGGTGGTTCATGTTGGATGCTGTCACGCTGGTCAAGTTGCTAGGTGGTTCATCTTGGACGCTGTCACGCTGGTCAAGTTGCTAGGTGGTTCATGTTGGACGCTGTCACGCTGGTCAGGTTGCGAGGTGGTTCATGTTGGATGCTGTCACGCTGGTCAAGTTGCTTGCTGGTTCATGTTGGGCGCTGTCACGTTGGTAAGCTATTTATTTGACTTTTTTAGCGCGGTTTTTATGATAATTCATATTTGGAACAATAATACTAACCGTCGGGAATTTTACCATGATTTATTGTGAAACCGGTAACCATTACATCCCTAAATATATACTTGTTTACTCTTGCCTAGTCTATGTATATGGTGTACATACCTTTTGCCTGTTGTTTGATTCTGCCTTGCCTTCCTCTGTTGTACTGGTGCCTGCCCTGTGGGCTGTCCTGGTTACACTGCCCTGTTCTACTGTAAGCCTGTCTATGCCTTTGGCTCCAAGCTAGATGTGTCACACACACAGCATTAACAGAAAACACATCTACATATAGATCCCATATACATGTATGTATTTGTGTGTGTGTTATAAACCTATTGTTTGTTTAATTCAGTATGTGTACTCTATATGCATGTATATGTATGGTATTATGCGTATGGACTGTGGTCCGCCTCTGTGATAGTATTCCTTCTTTTTCATACCTACCATTTTGCAGCAATGAGGAGGATGTTACAGCGGTGACTGACAGCAGTGGCAACACCCTCCGCATCCGCAGAGACACCAATAGGATGCCTGTACGCGTGGTCGCCCCTGACAACCAGGTGAGATGATCTGAGAATGTGGCAGAGCTTCAGGTATAGCTTCCATTGCTGAATGTTGTGCTAATGTTGGTCAACAAAAACACCCATGTATTTACAGTCACAAAACTCTATACACTATTTACGTTTTATATATAATATAATATATAAGGTGTCCCACTGTAACAGGTATTAAAGAATGCACACTACATATGAGAAACTCTTATAATATAGGGAGCTGTCAATCAAGTGTGGTCTGTACATGCACACACAGTCCCGACAAGAGGTTTAAGCAGACACACGATCTGTGTTCTATAATAGTAACCAATCTTTTTATGTACTCAGATATAGTGGATGCTTGACAGGACACAGGGTGGCAGTGGGTGAGAGATGATCATTGGTTCATGCATGGTACGGCTGACATCTAGTCTCAAATGTCCATACTATTATCTACGGCCGTGGTTTAGGTGTGACGTCTCAATGTTTTCACTCTTCTCCCCACGGTTCTACTGCAAGACTAGATTACAACAGACTCTGCTGGGTCACAGCTTCGTCCAATCACATGCAACGTTTTTTTTTTAAAAAGCGGCTCCCCAGATGAATGTGTCTTAACAGACTCAGATATCTGGTGTGTCAAGTTTTCTGACACCACCGTTGGTATATCAATGTGTGTGTGTGAATGGGAGAATGGGAGGAAATCTGTTCAGTGCTTTGAGTAGCTTGAAGGTTAGAAAAGCAGTGTTTGTTTGTATTTACTTTATAATAAATTTGCCATTTACTGTTCCAGTTGGTAGTAATATGTAGGTCCACAGTGTCTATTCACGTCCCACAGTTAGTTCATTAGTAGTAACGTAGTTACGTGCAGTAGTAATGTACATAATGGAAAAACCTAAATCTATCTTGCTCCTACAGTACGACAACACTAACTTTGTTTGCAGGTCATCTGGTTGACCATAGGCACTAACGGAGGTCTGAAGACGCTAACAGCGCAGGGCCAGGAACTGGTACTGTTCAGTTACCATGGAAACAGTGGCCTGCTCGCCACTAAGAGTATCCAGATTGGCTGGACAACCTTCTATGAGTAAGTACTGTGCTTCTGGTCGAGAGCCTGGCAGCAGGACACATCCAGGGACTAGTTGTTGGACGCTCACACACACGCAGGCACAAACACACACATGCTAAACAAACAAGGGGAAACCGTATCACTCAATGTTGTTAGCAACAAAGCATTTTATAATATTGGTCCATATTGGTTCATGTTGAATGCTTTCAGGCTGCAAACACACAGTAAGCATTGAAATGGCTTGGTTCAAGCCAAAACCTGTTTATTCATCCATCCTCCTCCCCCCTGTGTAGCTATGACAGCGAGGGGCGTCTGACCAATGTGACCTTCCCCACGGGTGTAGTGACCAATCTCCATAGCGACATGTCATCAGGGGCCGTCGCTGTGGATATAGAGACATCAGGGCGGGACGAGGATGTGTCCATCACAACCAACCTCTCATCAGTAGACTCATTTTACACACTTGTGCAAGGTACACAGACCACATGAAGATTGTGTGTGTGTGTGTGTGTGTGTGTGCGTGTGTGTTTGTGCAGGCGTGTTTGTGTATGTGTGTGAGTGTGAAAAGAGTCTTCTTTGTGAATAGAGCCTAAGCCTATAATTGTAGATTCCTTAGGCTCCTAGTAGCATATGTGTGCCACATGTTTGTTTTATGTTTCTGGGGGTTATCAATCCCCTCTGTGCTGTTTCATTATTTATAAGGCCATAAACACTGATCAATAGTCACACACACACACACACACGCTAAAACAAGATACATAATTAAAGCCACAATCTGCGAGGTAGCTATTGGATTCTAAATGCAATTGTATACTGACCTTTTAAGACTGCATTTAGATATGCAGTTGTTTAGAGTCACAGATGACTGTGAAGGCCTGTGCCTTCAGATGTGTTATGAATGTGCTAGTCAATTCAATTTTCAATACACACTGGCAGGAAGATTCCTGTCCTTTCTAACCTTTACTTTAAAGGCACATTGACCATTAGATTAGTTCTTTATTTAAAAACATGCCCATTCGAATACTGTCTACAAGCCCCAAAATCAATGCACTTGCAAGCTTAATTGTCCTGTTGAACTGCATAATTAACAATTAGTTTGTACAATAGAATAGGATTTGGTTATTACCTTCAGCAAATGTTTTTTGGATGGAGAATTTTTCACTACAAAAATGAATGTGCTTACATCTAATTCAATTTTCACACCAGCACTTTGAAGTTTGGTTAATTCTGACTCTCAACAATAACTTTGACAGAATTTGGTTTCGGTACGGTCCCAAACAAACTCTTGACCGGCTCGACCGGCTTGACCAGTTTGTGGTGATCTATGGCGTCACATCAATGTCAACACTAGAGTGAGCAAAAACACAATGCCAAAAAAAATAAACCACCATGCTTTTTGCATCTCACTTACGAGCACAGAAAGATTTGCGTTTAAAATATTGCTAGGTTTATATTACTGTATACAATATACATTTAAAGTAATCTTTATACTGTAGTTATTGGCTTTGTTTACAATGTGATTTATTCAGTATCACAATTTTCTGAAAACAGTTGTCAATATGCTCTACACAATATGTATTCTAGTAGTCAAATGTAATTTAGACATGCAGATTAATTCAGGGAGCATTTCCTTTCTCTTCATTCCTTTTGCAAAAACGTTATTAATCAAAAGACAGGTGTAAACTCCAAGGGAGAAACAAGTAATGAGCCTCAATCCTTTTGTTACTGTGCATCTGAGGGCTTCACTGGGAAATAGTGGTTAGTATCCTTAAATAAGCCCAACGAATGTGGAAAAGCACCAACAAACCTGTGAACTGGTGTAGGTTGTTTGCCTGATAGCAAAGCGCTATTGATTGGAGTAAGTTATTCAAAGCCACCCACCAACTAACTACAGTTTTTCTCTCGTTCTCCCTCAATTCACATACATTATGTAATATTACAGTATATGCTGTATCTTCTCTATAGGGTACAGCAGCGATTAGAGAGGACCTTGTTATAATGCTTAGTGCCTACAGAACTGCTATTAGACTAGGGCTGGACAATAATTCAATATCAAATATAATTTTTTTCAATAACCGGTGATATGCTTTTTAAACTTATTTTCGTTATTTCGATAAGCTTAATGACATGCGCAGAAGTCAGTTGTATTCAAGGCATACTATGTGCATTGATGACTTGCACTAGACACACAGCCAGTGCCAATAATGTAACAGAAAGGATTAATATTAAGTATTATGACATCTTCCACGTCTTCACGTCTTCTGTTAAACTGCTAGCTTACCGTACTAGCTGGCTGGTCTAATTCATGAGATCTTTCCAGAGCCAGTCACTGGTGGACATACATATAGCCTTCCTTAATTATAGATAAATAATTTCACTTTTCTTTTTTGTATGAAGGCTAAAAGGTGAACATTTATTTGTACCTTTTTTATATCTAAAATGTTATAGCTATAGGAGATTTCATAGACGTGGCAAATTCATTTTTAAGACGTTTGTAAGTACTCCGTTGTGGGTATTTTAAGCAGTTTTTCTGAGGCTTATATTGTTCATATCGATATCGGAATTATATCGTATCGACCAAAATTTTGAAATGTATCATGATATACATTTTGGCCATATCGCCCAGGCCTATATTCGACCAAGCATAATTTACAACAAACGTATGAATTTTGAATAATATAACCTGCATGGTTCTATCATTTAAAAACCAAGATTTAATTAATTGTATTAAGTGTAATTAATTGATTTATATATAGCCCTTATCACACATTGTTCTTGGTAAATTACCTGCATGGCTAGTTAGCAACTAACTAGTGATTTTCTCTATTTACAAATGCAGCTCCATACAGGTACATTTACCTCTTGTGCCTGCTCACACATGCCATGGTAATACCGGTATAGTTGTAATATAACATTGTGTGTGCGTGTGTGCGCATGTGGTGTGATAACTACATAATCCTACCATCAGTCAAATTATTTAAAAAAATGATTAAAATTGGGTTTTAAAGTCAATATCCAACATCTTCTATTCTTATAAGAAAGTCATGACCTTGAGAGGGTGCCGCAAATATACTATAGTTTATTAGGTTGTAGCAGCCATTAGAAATGAAGTCATAGGCGGGCCATAACCTATGTAGAGGTTAACAGCTAATATGGCCTTCTAAATAATAAAACACATTGGAGCAAACTATATTAGGATGAATAATTTAACACAATGTATCTGTAATCGAGGACTACAGAAAAGCCATTCAATATAAGAATATGTTATTTGACCATCTACAGTATGTGGCACATAATTCATATGCTGTTTCTGGGTAGAGGGACATGACACTGATCCACAGCCTCTCGGAAGTACAGTATATTGATACAGTAATAGTTGAAAGCATAACAACTGGGTGTGAGTATACTTAAGAAAAGGTGAACCAGGCAGAGGAAGAGCTTCTGTCTCTGCTGCACATCAGGTCACCTGACCATTAGCATATGCGTGGGAGGTCAAGGCTAACTTAATGAACAGCGGATGGCGGATGCCAACACCTGCTCTGCACTCCATCTCCTTTTTTAAATTTGAGCCACTTTAATGTATCCTCCAGCAACCCCCATCCACCCATTTTTACATCAAATGACAATAATGACCATTATTGTCAGTGGTTGTAGATTGACTGTGTTGTCTCGCTCCCTGCAGACCAGCTTCGGAACAGTTACCAGGTGGGAAATGACCATTCTCTGAGGGTCATCTACGCCAATGGGATGGACACGCACTACCAAACAGAGCCACATATTCTAGCAGGTATGCAGCATTGGCCAGGGCATGCTGAATGTATCATCTAAACTGATAAGAGGCTGCATGCCAAAAGACATCAGTAGGCAATTAAAGACCCTGGGGGTAATATTCAGCTCATTACGTTCTATTGATTTACTCTACATACAGAATGTTCCTACATATTTAGCACGAAGAAAGCCATAGTAATTACATACCTTATGTGGTCACTTGAGCCTTGTATGGCAATAAATATATAATGCACAAATACCATTGTTTATGGTATTTGTGAAAAAGGAAAATAAACAAAATGTAAAGGTTAATAATTTTGATTCTAATAATTTGTCCATAAAACATCTGAGTTGCCACTGAGATAATTTTCCTTCCTATCATTTACAATGAATCATTAATTAAATTTAACTTTGGCTTCACCTGGCTTTACATATTAAATATGATTATATATATATATATATAAATGAATTCATATATATAAATATTGTGTGTTGGCACACCAGGTGCTGCCAACCCCACCGTAGCGCGACGCAACATGACGCTGCCAGGAGAGAACGGACAGAATCTAGTGGAGTGGAGGTTCCGGAAGGAACAGACAAGAGGGAAAGTCATTGTTTTTGGGAGAAAACTCAGGGTGAGTGTTCTCTGCCGAATTGAGCTGTTCAGCAGGAATCACGAGTTAATAACCATCTGTAATGTTTCTGTAAAGCTGTCTCCCCTCTTTCCATTGTTGATATTACGGTAAGGAGTTAGTGTGTTGCACACAAATCAGTATCAGGTCAGAAGGTTGTCCATTTTGTCACACAACACTGTCAAATTACAACACTGATTTTGAGCTCTTAAGGACCTCAAACAAGTATTATTTTCAATTAATTCATTAACAGAAATGCCTACAAATTCTAGTGTGCAGTACCTTCTCCAACACATCTCAATTTCCAATACTTAGTTCCTGTATTTATTTTTAACTGTGTCTGTATTGAATGAGATTCATTGTTTAATCATCATTCCTGGGGTGTATCCTGTCCATATTGAATACCTGTCTAAGTCCTGTCACATACATTACTGTAGCTCACTGCACACAGGATGGCATCCCCCGGCTCTGATAGAACGTAGGACACGACCTAACATGTAAACAGAATCACTGTGTTAACTATCGCTCCACAAACACATTCTTAATTGTGCATTCACACCAGAGACCAGATTATCTTGTTATGGTGAATACCTAGCCACCATCAATAATATGATCTCTCTGACAATGCCCATCAAGCTGTGTAGGGATGTCAATGTTATATATTATACACATTGTGATGGGCTGAAGCATGGGATGGCTATACAAAGAAAATGAAGTCATTTGTGTTATACAAAACCGTACAATTTATTTGTGCTTTGCCTCATGTGCTGCATATCATATTGCCAGTAATGCAGATATTCAATAATTATCAACCATTTTTAAATATAATAACAATAGCATATACAATGATATATAAAATCTTAACCATGTAAACCCATGACACGTTTTATGAGACTTTCTTTTCAAAGACGTCATACTCTATCTTGAAGCTATATGTAAATGATGCACCTGATAGATGACACACTGAGAGCGAGGTACAAAGCATTTGCCCATAGCAATATGTTTACACTATCAAACCGAATGTACACTGTCATGTTAATGCTTTAGCTGTCAGCTTCGGTGTATCTGCTGAATACTAAAGTGTCCTGGATTTCTCTAAGATCATCCCACCTGCACTAGACTGCAGTGTAGCTGGCCCTCACTCCAGCTAGAGGGCAAGAGGAGAAGCAAATCATTCCAAGCCCACTGTAAAATGATACATATTTAATGCTACAGGGATGGACGAGTGGCAACACCTGACAGTCATCTGAACCCCCCAGAAACAGCATGATCCCAGAACTCACAAATTCTTTAGCGTAGATACGGTTTCTCTTAGCCAATATTTGATTCTACTCAGCTGTGACTATAACATGATGCAAACAAAGGCAATTCAGACATGGTCAACATTTGTACATTTCCAGGATTATTCATATTACGACATATTACCAGAAAGCAGAGAGCACAGAAAATCACAAATGCTAACGTAAGAATTGCAGGTCAAATGTTTGTAGTTACTACAGCAGCACAATAATATACATGTATGTAAACATACATTAACGTCAGACACCAGTTGGAAACGTTTAATCATCTTTATAAAAACCTCCTTACCACTCATTCCGGGTATACTTACAGCAGTCAAGGGGAGAAAGACGTTAAGAAATTCATCTTTGCCTTGTTTCATTAATGAAGTGGAATAGACTGTGAGCCAAGGTCACAGTTGATTTCATCAGTACTGACATTACAAGGGGCAGTGACAATCTGCAAAATGATTGGCTTCCCCTTCATATCAGATGGCATCATTCGGCATGGTTATTGGCTGCCATCCCAAGAGTCTAATTTTTCTCAGCTAACCACTGTCATGTATTTAATATTTTTTTGGCTACTGTCCTCTCTTAAATGCACCTTGCTGTCTTCACCCTGCTTCTAATTCCCAAATGACCAACAGTCCAGACAAAAAAGTAGCAAAATATGACTTTTGAATGTTTTCCAGGAATACTTTCTCTGTAATGAAACAGGTCTATAGAATAGTGATTGTCCATCTCCTGGTGTTTCACCTTGTTTCAAGGATGCTGTAGATGAATTAAGCTGCATACCACGGCCTATCTGTCTTAGCAAATTATGTTTTGAACAAACAGCGTAACATTTAGAAAGCGATAATGACCTTGGTGATGTACTTAATTTAATGTCGCAATGGACCAGTAAATTAATTTTACATGGATGAATGTTAGCCAGAAATTGTTTCAGACTATGAGATGCGAGATACGATTCAGATTCGTATCCACATAGTATTTAGTCAGAACGTTTCTTGGTATTTTAGGCTTTTACAACTCACATTTAAGAGTAGAGCAGGTAGATCCTCTCTGGATAAAAAAGCACAATAATTACAGTACATTACATATTTTAGATTTACAAAAAACATAATGTTCATTGTGCATTTAGTTAAACACACTGACCACATTTCTGTTGTCCCAATTTCTTAATGAGCTTATCTGATATAATTCACAATAAGCCAATACATTCAGTATCTTTGTGGCATGCTACCATCACAAAACACACTTACTTACTATACCTTCCAGGCATGTGATGTGATCTCCCCCTCCCATTCTACCACCCCCCACCCCATACACCCTGCCAGGTGAACGGTAGAAACCTGCTCTCGGTCGACTATGACCGCTCCCTACGCACAGAGAAGATCTACGATGACCACCGGAAGTTCCTGCTGAAAATTATTTACGACACCCAAGGTCATCCGACACTTTGGGTGCCCAGCAGCAAGCTGCTGTCTGTTAACTTAACATATTCCAGGTGAGCCTGGAATTTACCTTAACCTGGCTTTACCTCCCAGAACTGTCTGACCCTATTTCATTGGTATCTGTATATCCTATAACAATTATGTTGTCTGTAGCCTACTCCAATTGTAATAATAGCATTACTGATATTTCATGTAAAGATTTGGTTCCCATAAAGAAGCAGAATATAAAAATAATATACATATGAAAAGAATATACAGTAGAATATACAGTAGAATATTTATATTTTCTGTGACCCTGACACACTAGAACATTATCGACAGGTTCTCGAGGCTACTGAGCTTTGCAGGCGAACTTGTTTGACAACATAAGGGGAATATTGGACCTTAACTTAAAGCACGTCTCATCTGTCAGTGATGGCGAGAGAGCGGATTCAGTTGTTTTGATCCGTGGAAACAGTGATATGTGATTTTGAGTTAACTTGAGAATGCATACTGCATGTAGAGACATGGCTGTGCAAACATGCATGTTCATTATGGCATGTGTGTGTGCGTGCAGTACAGGCCAGGTGACAGGCCTACAGAGAGGTCCAACCACAGAGAAGTGGGAGTACGACAGCCAAGGGAGAATCGTATCTCGCGTCTTTGCCGATGGAAAGATGTGGAGCTACACGTACCTGGATAAGGTACACACATACTGTACTGTGTGTCTGTATACATACTCAATTCTGTTTTCTCTCTCTGTCCCTGGTCTTGGCTGTGTACATAATATATATGAGTGGTGGATGTTACAAATGAAATCAAAGCGAAAGTAGAAAATCTAAATCACTGTAGACAATTCAATGTAATTCATTTGTACATTTAAACTCCAAATTAAATTACACAAATGTCTCAATTCAAGAGTGATTACTTTAAAACTGACAAAGTACATTTTGATTCTTGTTGTCGTATTTATTTTGTCCAGTATTTTATATTTCAGCCTCATGGTATTTCATTTGGCATCATTTTTATGTAGAAAGAGTTTGCTTTTAGGTTGTTAAAATCAGATCCCTTGTCAATCATAAGCCCCGTTCATCCACGTCATCTGCCTGCCTTGATCCAGCTCGAATAGGTAACCCTAAGCCTTGTAGTTCTGAAAGTTTAGAACACCAAGGTTTGTCATTAATTTGGCTTTCTACCAGATATCTGTAAATGCGTTTTTTGTATCATAAACTGGTCATGCATTAAATGTAATTTAATTTCAAGTTAAAATTTATTTTATACAATTTTAAATAATTGACAATTAAATGTAATTTATTTGACTTATTGACTTATGCTTGGTTGACTTATGCTGCACTGAAAAGTAAAATAAGTAATGCATATGGGTATATGGTCCATATCAAATAGTATGACATACTTATTGCACTGCAGACTACATGCATCTGTTGTTCATGTACAACCGCAGAACATTCCCTGGTTTCTTGGGAGACTAGTGGAATTTCCCTGGTTTCCCTGGAGCCTACCACTGCTCCATATGCAAATAGGAGCTGGAGAAGTGAGAGGAAAATAAAAGCGTGACAAATGTGCTAGAAAGAGCTCAATTTTAGGAGGCACCTCCGTCTTTCAAATCCACTGTGTGGGAAGGAACATTTTGGATTAAGTGTTTAATACAATGATTAGGGCAAGAAAACTATAAACAAAAAGCCGTGGTCTACTGGCTTTGCTTGGCCAATCATTCCTTCACCAGCCATGTCACTTGCAGGTGGAGCAAGGAGTCTTCTCATGAGCAAAAACATAATATTAATACAAATTAACATTATCATTAGCATATCCCTTCCCACACACATTTCACCAACAAAGTAATTCCTGAGCTCTACATAAGTTCACAGGGAGGCATAAAGAGTTACCGAAGCTTTTCCCAAAAACACGTACCACTCACCCAACGTGTGCATGTGTGCAAGTCTTTATTATGCTATAGGCTCTACAGCCACACAAACAGCCACTCTTACAGTGTTTACACACGTTAACACTCAGGCACACCCTATGTGGTGCATGCGAGCGCACACACACACAGAGCAAAGCAGTGTGCAGATGTTGAACAGTGTAATGGAGGTATTCTCCCCTGTGTAAATGTGTGAGTATCAGACATTAAGTGAGGCGCTACAAGGGCCACACTTAAACACCTGCCTCAGACAAAGAGGAGGAGGAGAGTAAATGAAACCAGGGGAAGAGGAGATAAGAAATGGACTTTAAAATAGCTCCCCTAGCCGGTTCAAAATGAGAGGAGGCGACGGGAGGAGAGAACGGAGGAAGGCACTGAGGAGGGCAGGATATTGCCTCCACATCAGATCTGTTCTGCCTTTGTTATCCTGGGGCAAAATGACACCTGGGCAGAATGACTGAGGCACAAATAAGACCACAATGGCCAATGTTTGTGAAGGGATGCGGAGAGTGATCTGCTGCTGGTGTCCTGTGTCATTGGCATGGCTGTTGTTGGTCAACTAGCAATATGCCTGACCCTTCATAAACCTCAGTAGTCATTAGAGAGAGGCCTGTACTATACTGCACCCTACTGTAGCATTTGTTGCAGAAATAATGTTACAGAAAAAGCAAAATAAGCACAGTAGGGAAAAAAATACTTCCACTTATTTAACACTAGCTGCAAAAATAGCATGTTTTATTTTGATTGGTTAATCAAGCATTCAATTAGTTGTTATCCATAATACCAACGTTGCTACATAGGTTGTGAATTAATTTAATATCCCTCTGCGGCGCCACCCCACACAACGAAATGCTCTGTGAAACAAAGCAAAGTACTACAGTTGTGTTGATGTGAGCCACTTGTTTATGTTCCTACTTACATGGGTTGTGTAGAAGTATCAGATACTTTTTTTCAACACGCACAGAGAACAGTAAGCTAACAAAATGCAAAAAGATATTTGGTGAATTTCATAAAAAAAAGTATATTAGCTTACAATTAGCTTGCAATTGCTGACTATACCTTTAAATGGTTAAGTTAAGTATGAGAATGATTTCTACCAGGTTAAAATAGTATTTTAATACCCATGAAATTAAAATTAATTTACAAAGATTTTGGTCATTAAAAAATCTTGTATTTGTTTTTGTTTTACGTTACAAATTAAATGAGTCAGTGTGAATCTAGTCAATGTGTTTTCCTGTCACAATGCCTTACTGCCCTCTCGTTCAAAAAGTTTGACGAAGTAAACTTCCAGTAATGGTTGTTTTTCTCAATCTTGTAGAAGAAGTGACAGAGAGCGAGAGCGAATGAGGGGAGCCGAGCGCGACAGGAAACTCCCAAACTTTTTTTTTGTCATATTGTTTATGTTTTGAGTGACAGTTTGTCAAAAGCAAGAAGCAAGTGCAAAAGACAGTGAGAGATAAGTTGAAGGGAAAAGAGAGACCGATTAAAGTGATAAAAAAAAAGATAGACAGAAGCCGTGTTTCCCCATGTGAGTGTTAAGACACTTTCCCTTTCCCCCTTCATCTGTCACTTTTCTGGTTGAAGACACTCAATGGGATTCTCTGCTCACAAGAAAAGAGTGTGTCAGGAAGAAGTTATCTACTATGAATAATGACACACGCACACATATCAGAAGGTACTTCAATATGCAAAGGACAGATGGAGCATTTGGTTAGTGGCATAAAGTGTTATTTTAATCATTTGACAGCATTTATAAATATAGTTATTATACAATCATGTACAGCAAGCAGTGTTTAATTTGAATAGTGTCAAATTCATTATGTTCAGCTATGTCAGGTGTGTGTAGGAGAGAGTCAGCACCCTCCATATACTTTTTGAGTGCTCAACAATAAATCTGTTTACGAGGGGTCCTGTGACCCAAATACAAAAACAATGTGCAATCTGGGATGTCATCTAGACCTAAAACGTTGTCTAAACCGCCTATCTCCGTGCTAAGCATTGGCCAGATCAATTGTATGAATGGCCATTTAATTGTTTGCTAGCCAGATCCCTGCCATAGTGTGGTAGGAGATGCTGTTACAAGCAGCAGACAGGCTCCACTAGCACACCACAATGCTATATGCATGGACTCAAAACATTTGAGTTTAAAACAGGAGCACACCACAGTATGAATAAACAGCGTAATAAATCTCATTCCACGCCGCTTGTTTTTTTGTTGCTTATTTGTTATGGTTTTGTTTTCCTGCATGTGATTTATAGAAATGTGGATCCCATTGCTCTACTGCCTAAACAGCATAGTCATAAAGCACAATTAATATAATAATAATAATAATATAATAGTCACATGTATATTATTTGTCAGAGGAAAGACAAAGCAGACAATCTCTCAGCCTTTCAAATCCTAACAGGGAGCGCATTAGCCTACATTAGCTACCCTAAGAGTTGACGGTTGTAACAGTACCACTGGTGACAGTGATGGTGGGCTCCTAGTGACAGGTTCCCTGTGTGTGCACCCCTCTCTACCAGTCCATGGTGCTGCTGCTCCACAGCCAGCACCAGTACATCTTCGACTACGACTCTGGAGACCGCCTGTCAGCCGTCACCATGCCCAGTGTGGCCCGCCACACCATGCAGACCGTGCGCTCCATAGGCTACTACCGGAACATGTACAGCCCCCCCGAGAGCAACGCCTCCGTCACGGTGGACTACTCTGAGGACGGACAGGTGTGTATGCCCACCGCCATGTTACTTATCCATACGTCGATATTAAGGAATGAACATGTATGTCAGTTAACATCCTCCTCTCTTTGTCTTTCCCACCAGCTCTTGAGAATAGCTCACCTGGGTACCGGCCGTCGTATCCTCTATAAATACCGCAGACAGGTATTATTCATATCATCATCTATTACCTATTGTGTATACAGTATACTGTATCTGGTTTTTAATATTGTAAGACATACTACAGTGTTTAATGGGGAGAAAGAAGGAGTTTTAATTTACTATATATTATTGTATCCCATGTTGCTCATAGATACTGTGCATGTCTGGAATAAAACACTGGAGCTTTCAGATGAGAGACTTATCCAGTAGCACCCTAGTCTCAGCCTCTTCCATCCATTAGCACTAATCTGTGCTGAACATCTGATACATAGACCCCTGTAAGCTTACGAAGTGGGGTAGTAGATTTTCATTGACTGTTAGCATTGTCACTCATCTCTGTAACCCAAGCCTATTTATTTAACAGATTTACAAGACCTCCAAACAGTCAGACCTGTGTCATTACATTTCCCAACTAATTCCTCAGTATAAGTTTATTAATGTCCGATTTGGTCATTGAGCTATGTAGTTGGTCATTGTGCATGTCAATCAAACTGCCTCTTCTGTCAAGTATAGGCGGGCCCTGTGAGACTAGTAGCACCCTAACCAGTAGCCCCACTTAATGGCATTTAGTGTCTGTTTTTAAAAGTCAAAATGATCATCGCCCCCCTCCTCAGAACAAGCTGGCGGAGATCCTGTATGACTCCACACGTGTCAGTTTCACCTACGACGAGACAGCGGGCGTCTTGAAGACAGTCAACCTGCAAAGCGAGGGCTTCATCTGCTCCATCCGCTACCGGCAGATCGGCCCGCTGGTGGACCGCCAGATCTTCCGCTTCAGCGAGGATGGCATGGTGAACGCACGCTTCGACTACACTTACGACAACAGCTTCCGAGTCACCAGCATGCAGGCGGTCATCAACGAGACACCGCTGCCCATCGACCTGTACCAATTTGACGACATATCGGGCAAAGTGGAGCAGTTTGGCAAGTTCGGAGTCATTTACTACGATATTAATCAGGTGAGAGGTCCGACCCTGCACACTGTTTGGCCTGTACATTTCACTTAGATGTATGTTGCACTGCTGTTTAAAGGGACTCTCCTTTACTTGTTTCTGCCTTTGCCTTTGTGGTAGAAACAATATGTAAGTTCAGTCCACTCAGTGTAGCCCTCTGTTTCCATCGTTCATAAGCTTACTCTTTTCTCTAGCCTGCCACCCCACCTAAAGCTGCCTTTGTGTCACACCTTTGTGACAGTAGTGTCAAGCATCTAAACAGTGAGCGGGGGCAAAGCGATTCTGGGGCACTCGCTGTAACAGAATCACAAGTGTAACATTAAAGCAATATAACACAAGGTGATTTGGCCTACTACCTGCTAAAGTCTTTCCAAATGCATGTCTCCTAGGAAAGGATAGACGGAACTAAATACATGTGCCCCCATGCATCCAAACTCTGGGGGGAAATTCAAACTTTATCTGCATATGCCACACTATACTTATAGGTTTGGGTAGGGACTGTAGTGACTTGTCCCTACCAATATTATGAGGCCATTAAATGGTCCCAACCAATCATTTCTCTAAGTGACATGCCATTTTCTTATGAATAAATAAATGAATGAATTAAAACCACAGAAAACCTCACCCGAAAGGATTGGCAGGATTCTGTTGGTGGTAGTGCATAGCTGTATTTAGTTGGTGGAGCGATTTGTCTGGTTAGTTCTGATAAACAGCGAGACTCCGACCAACTAAAACTTACGCAATTGGGATGTGAACTTGGATAAGTGGCGTTCTGCCATGCAAAATTGGTAAGATGTACTGTATGTGATTCAAGAGGGTTTGAGATTCACCGGAATAAATCAGGTGAAGGTCTGTATGTAAATTACATTTGCATTCAGTCAATATACAGCACCTCCGCACCACATCTGTGGTAGGCCTATGCATACAGTATGTGCTTGCTGCAGTAGTCGATTGGCAGTAGCATAGATAAATGCTTACCAAATTTCAACCTAATTCATTTAATGTCAAGGTTTGGGTTTATGTTGTTATGTTAAGGTTAAGCAGCCAGGTACAATGATGTCAACACAGACATTATTATAAATTGGATACATGTTCATGAAATGGGATATTTGACTTAAAGGGTGCCTTGAAATTTAATTCACTGAGAGGTTCTGTTATGCTGGATGATATCACAGATTAGTGTCTCTCAATTTCACTCTGGGACATATTGCCACAATATATAGAGGACTTACACCATGAAATTTAACATTTCATTTGAGGATGTACAGTTTTTGTATTTTATTTAAATACAATCATGAATCAATGTCTCACCATGTTAAGTTACTTGATGAGCAATATATTTTATAGACAAAAAGAAGCTTTTCAAATGTCTGCCAGCAAACTATGCTCATATACAAATGACAGTGACAAATCAGCCAATTTCATGGCTGCGTTTCTAGTGAAGCCAATTAAGTCTCAAACTTAAAATAGAATATGTCAGCACCACTCCATCAAATACTATCTTTACAAACATATTGAATGCATGAAGTGATGTTCTACAGAAACCTTTCTCAATATGATGTTACCCTCAGGGATGTGATTTCTGCTTATTAAAGGCAGGGTCAGTCATTCTTGCTAACTTCGAGCTCAAATAAAAACAGCATTGCTCTGCGGTCCTTTGCGGTCCGCCGTGGTCCTCCACAATGCATATCGAAAATGCATTGTGTAGCAAAGCATAGTACTACAGCTTTGTTGATGTGAGCGGTATTCGCCACTTTATTGATGTTACTATTTACGGAGCCAGGGCTGTGTTGAAGTATCAGATTCTTTTTTCATCATGCACAGAGAATGATAAGCTAACGAAATGCTGAGAGACATTTGTTGAAGAATGACAAAAAGTGTACTAGTTTACATTTAGCTTGCAATAACTGACCTTTAATAAGGAAATAATGATTTTCCAACCTCGGAACAAGCGATTTAGGTGAATCGTGTACACCTAAAGTTACTTTTATTAAATAGGGTTGGTTTATAAAGACTGTATCCTAAACATTTAGCATAAGAGTAGCTTTCTAAATGTCCTGTCAATAACCTCTAAGATATGATTTTTGGCACGAGGCTCGAGCGGCATATAAACTGTGTGTATGAAATAACTTAATCTCGGAAATGGACCTAGACCTCTGAAAAGGTTTAACTTTATCCTGACTGCCAGGACAGTATCAGTGAACTTTGGTATGTGAAACCTGAAGTCAAATGATCCTTCACAACCTGCCAGTTTTACCACGTCGCCGTGGCAATTACAAGATGACTTCTCAAACTGGCGCTGATGCTGGCCTTCGGCTGCATGTCTTCTGTGACTGCCCAAAGTTGCGACACGTTTTGCATTTAGTTGCAAAAAGAAATCTACCAAAATATTTTATTTATGTTGGGAAAAGTTAATAATTAATTAACTAGATAATACTTTTATTTTTTTTAAGTGAATATGCCTAACAATGCATAAAGGCAATCTCTTCTTAATAGACCCATATCAATTGCACCGATGTTATTTAAACTGTATATGAATGAGAGAGAGGCTATTTAATATGGTTCTACAGTATGGCTGCAGCCATATCAAGGAAGGAGTTCTACAACAAGCAATAAAACTAATTGTCTGAAATGGAAAGAGGTAATTTAGTTTAGCAATAACATGCATATGGATCACTTGTGCTTCTCTTTGCTGGAAGTGTGGATTTGTGCATTGTATGCAACATTCTTGTAATGCGTGCATGTTTGTGTGTTCATGCAGAGGTAGAATTATTGCCTTTTCAAAGTTCCCTACTCAAACACTAAAACATATGTAGCCTATTTTGTGCCCTGATGGTATTTTGTGCACGTGGATACATTTCCCTGCCTATTGATCCTTGGCCAATCACATGCCTGTACCCTCTGCTACCTACCACCAGATCATCTCCACAGCGGTCATGACCTACACCAAGCACTTTGACCAGCATGGGCGCATTAAGGAGATCCAGTATGAGATCTTCCGCTCTCTGATGTACTGGATCACCATTCAGTACGACAACATGGGCAGAGTCACCAAGCGTGAGATCAAGATCGGACCCTTTGCCAACACCACCAAATATGGCTACGAATACGATGTTGACGGACAGCTGCAGACAGTCTTCCTCAATGAGAAGATGATGTGGAGGTAGGAACCACCAGGAACACATGCAAACGAAATGATGGCATTCTAATTACAAATATAATTTCAACATTAAATGTGGTATGTGTCTTTAAATATTTGAAAAAGTAATAAATGGAAGTCAGTTGGTGGTAAAAACAGAGCTAAATGCATGAAGATGGCACGCACATAGCCCTACCCAATACAAAAACAATGACATGGTTGGTCTCGTTGTTCCAGGTACAACTATGACCTGAATGGGAACCTGCACCTACTGAACCCTGGGAACAGTGCTCGACTCACTCCCCTGCGCTACGACCTGAGGGACAGAATAACACGACTAGGAGACATCCAATACCGACTGGATGAAGATGGCTTCTTAAGACAGAGAGGGGCAGAAATATTTGAATACAACTCCAAAGGTAAGACAGTTATGTATGTTATTATAAGCCTCTGTTGAATAATTGCAGCAGCACACTTTTACAGTGAAGCACGTACGTATGTATATTGTACTAGTGGTGTCCAGTGGTGACCTCATAGAGTCAGGACCATGGCTCTGGCATTCCTCTGAATGAATGCTATTTCTCCTGGTCCTCACCATACCCCAGGTCTCCTAGAGAGGGTCTACAGTAAGGCAGCCAGCTGGACCATCCAGTACCGCTACGATGGCTTGGGCCGGCGTGTGGCCTCCAGGAACAGCCTGGGCCAGCACCTGCAGTTCTTCTATGCCGATCTGAACTACCCCACTAGGATTACCCACGTCTACAACCACTCCAGCTCTGAGATCACGTCTCTATACTACGACCTGCAGGTGCACACTGTCAGACTAGCTCAATTTATGCTGCCACAATATGGTTATTGTAGAGATTTGTGTTTGTGATCTTAAAATAGTCATGTCACCTGCTGTCACTTTTTATTCTTTTAGATAGCGGTGTTCACAAAACCACTATAAGAGTACTGTAAGCTTATTTAACTGTACTCTTGCATCATGTTAATTGCTGCTTATTGCATTAGGGAACCAGTAAAACGCTGCCTATAGCATTTTGCCTGGTGTCTATGGATCATAATCTTCACAATAGCAATGTATGTGCTTATGTTGTACTGCAGGGCCATGTGTTTGCAATGGAGATTAGTAGTGGAGAGGAGTTTTACATTGCATGTGACAACACGGGGACTCCACTGGCTGTCTTCAGCAGCAATGGACTGTTACTTAAACAGGTGGGGAAGAGAAACACGGACAGTGTGTGTGTGTGTGCTTAGGCTGCATGTTATATGTACAGTTGTAAATATACAGTATAATTAGCAGGCATATCTGTATTACAGTGTAGCTCAGACCTCCTTCTTTGTACAGGTCCAATACACAGCTTATGGTGAGGTGTATTTTGATTCCAGTCCAGACTTTGTGCTGGTCATTGGTTTCCATGGAGGCCTGTACGATCCTTTAACACGACTGCTGCATTTTGGAGACCGAGACTATGACATTCCAGCTGGAAGGTAGGTTGCGTCTGCCTCATCCAGGTCGACATTTTGTCATTTGCCGACTAAGGCTTATTTATTGTTAATAGATATAGTCAGTTTGTTTTTCATCAAATGATAAAAATAATAAATTAAACAGAGGAGATCATTGGTGCTGTGATATGTTGAGGGGGAAGATATAAGAAACGGATCCTTTTGTGCCAAATTGTAGTTTCATTCACAGAAAAAAAAATCGGAATAATTGAGTCTACTCAAGTGTCATTTATTTATGGCATTGCAGTAGAAGGACACATGCTTTTGTTTTTCATTGCTTCAGAATCAGTTGTTGAGGTACATGAAATATAAAAAGCAGTTTTACCTTGTGGCCACTGGAGGGCAGAGCGATACATGAGTTCCCATACACAATTTTAATACATACAATTAGTATGAATATGTAAAATGGTTACTTAGTGGAGCTTTACATGTAAAAAAGAAAGCTGTCATAATTTGTTAGACTGGTGTCTGACTATGTGTGTGGCGCAGGTGGACCACCCCAGACATCAGTACGTGGACGCGGGTCGGTAAAGAACCACAGCCCTTCAACCTCTACATGTTCAGGAACAACAACCCTGTCAGCAAAATTCACCAGGTCAAAGAATATGTCACAGGTAAGTCGTACAAAGTAGTTCACACAGTACATCCACTTTCATGAAAGCCTTGTATAGTGCTCATAGATCCAATGAGCTGTCTCTGTGACATTCCCTGAATATGTATAGTATCAGGGTCAAACATCAGTGGATGCCTACAACAGCAGATAGAACTAGACATTGATGGACTTAGAAAACACCATCTCGCCAATACAAAATAAAAACTGGCTTCATGAAAAATAAGTATTCCTGGAGAGTTTAGCTTCCTATTTCCTTTTCTTCCCTCACTGTTAATCTAGATGTGAATATCTGGTTGGTCACATTTGGGTTCCACCTGCACAATGCTATCCCAGGATTCCCGATTCCTAAATTTGACCTGACACAGCCTTCGCTGGAGATGAAGAAGAGCCAGCTATGGGACGACCTACCTGTATGTACCCCAACACCAAGCAGGCTTATAGGGACCATTACAAACATATTATATTAGTCATATTAGTCATAATGTATAATGAGGTGAACCTGATTGCCTCATAACACACACAGGCTACAGGGGTTGTGGGCTCAGCAGTATTGAATAGAGAAAAAGCAGTGATAACAATGAGTGGTAGTAGTAGGTTGCTGGAAATGGACAAGAGACACAACAAATAACCCTGAAGAATGATGACAACCACGGGAACCAGTAATTTGTCCTTTTTTCCATTTTAAGTAATCGTAGTCTCTGCATTTCCATTCATGTACATACAGATACATGGTTTACTAGTTAGATATTCGCCTTAAATTGAGAGACAAAATGTAATAATGTACTGTATATACATTTGAATAGAAAATAATTGCAAAATAATTACAGGAGAGAATCTGGATTGAATACAGTGGAGTAAATAAAGAGTGGTACAGAGTAGTGGTGGTATTTGAAGTGCTAATGTACTGGCCTTGTTTTTACCTGCTAGACACATTGGTAATTGCCACAAAATAAATTAACAAACTGCTCAGCTGCTGTTCTATCAAGCCCACACAGAAAACTCCTGTTACACTTATGTTAGCACAGCAGTTGAGTTTTTAAAGTTTAACACGAGATCAAAGATTTTTTTTAAACTTTTTTCTCTCTCAGCCAATTAGCTCCTGTGTGGGGGTTGAAGAGTGGAAACAGCTTTTTCTGTGCTTTGTCTCTTAGTTGGAGATGTGTTTGAGGCTCTGATGCAGTCAAGAGCTTATTGAGAGAGTTCTCACATAACATGTTTTTCATGTTGTTCTTTATGCGGTATAAAGATCTGAACGATGATCACATCGTTCAGATCTTTATACCGCATAAAGGCTACTTTATTTCATATACTAGAGTGTTGTAAATGTTAGCTCTCTTCCTCTCAGTCTATCTCAGGGGTCCAGCAGGAAGTTACTCGTCAGTCTCAGGCCTTCCTGTCGTTCGAGCGCATGCCGGAGATCCAGCTGAGCCGGCGGCGCTCGGACCAGTCCAAGCCCTGGCTGTGGTTCGCCACCGTCAAGTCGCTCATCGGCAAGGGCGTGATGCTGGCGGTGACGCAGGGTCGCGTGGTGACCAACGCCCTCAACATCGCCAACGAGGACTGCATCAAGGTGGCGGCGGTCCTCAACAACGCCTTCTATCTGGAGGAGCTGCACTTCACGGTGGAGGGCCGCGACACGCACTACTTCATCAAGACCAGCCTGCCCGAGAACGACCTGGGCGCCCTGCGGCTCACCTCGGGTCGCAAGGCGCTGGAGAACGGCGTCAACGTCACCGTGTCCCAGTCCACAACGGTGGTGAATGGACGGACGCGCCGCTTCGCCGACGTGGAGCTGCAGCACGGCGCGTTGGCGCTCCATGTGCGCTACGGCATGACTCTGGACGAGGAGAAGGCGCGCATCCTGGAGCAGGCACGGCAGCGTGCGCTGGGCAGCGCGTGGGCACGTGAGCAGCAGCGCGTCCGCGACGGAGAGGAGGGCGTGCGTCTGTGGACCGAAGGCGAGAAAAGACAGCTGCTGAGCAACGGCAAGGTTCAGGGCTACGACGGTTACTACGTGCTGTCCATAGAGCAGTACCCAGAGCTAGCCGACAGCGCTAACAACATCCAGTTCCTACGGCAGAGCGAGATAGGGAAGAGGTAACGCCAACGACAAGAGCGCTCACACCACATGGCCACCCCACATGACTGTAACAGGGCCAAAGACTCTAAGCGTAGGGCCACCAAACATTCTGTTTTAACACGACAAACACAACATAAGACGCGATAAAATGGCCACCCAAGTGACCGCCAAAGTTTGCAATTTTGTTTTGTTTCTAAAGGATGATGGAACAATCATTACCAAATAACCATCCAGAACAATTGGGAGCGTTACGTACATGCAATTTGACAGTTGTACAAAATCATCACGAGTCAGTCAGTCTCTTTCTCTTCTCACCCCTCTTTTCTCAGCATGGAACAGCCTGCCCAGATGCACCCAGATCCCAACAGTCCAAACCACCTCCTTCGGAGAGGTGGGGGTTTAGCTTAGCGCTCTGCCCAGTCCGTCCATCTGCAAGATAGCGGGAAGTCACACAGTATACCCACCCGACCAATGGAGCAGCCATCCCGAGCAAACGCCCTACCAATAGGATTCCCATGTGCTATATTGATCCTTGGTTGTCGGACCTACTTGGCATAATACATGTCTATGGATTTCAGGCCTCTACGTATGTATGGATGTGTATGGTTTTGCACGGATCAAACTATTGAATGGAACATATTGAACTGCTGTGGATACTCTCCAAGAGAGGTAGACACACAAAAGACTGTGGTTTGTAAAATAGAACTTTAATTTTCTGTTCTGATATTTTGTTTGTTTGGTTTTATATATAAACTTCCTTGAACTGCTTCAGACAAAAAGGGTACAAAACACAGGTGAAAAGTGTTTACATACAATAATCTATACCACTATTATTACTACTATTACCACACCACAGGATATGGACTATGATCTGAACATTTTATTTTATGTGGGGGTGTCTTATTGTTTTCTATAACAGCTGATGTCTATAATCTGTTGGGTCAATTGAAGCGACTCTGCGAGGTCTATAAATTCAGGTTTAGACAACAATATCAACAATCAAGTTTCCTTTGGAAAGCGTGACGACAGTGGGACCAGCACTAGGATCAAGGCCTTTTATCATATACTGTAGGGGAGGGAGTGTACTTCGGACCAAGTCGGCTCACCGTTCCTTTACAATGTTGGTCCCGTGTCATCGCGTCACACGTACAGAGAAAATGTAACTCAGCCTCATATTGCATAGACCTTGTGCTTTTATCGGTCAACGGTAGTAGTCTTGCTTGCCATAGAAACATGTTGTCATGGTAACAAAGCTTTGGGGAGGGGGGGCAGGGTTGCTGTGAGTAGTGACATATCGTTGCTTCTCGTTTCTGCTCATTTCTCTTAAAAGGACAGTGTCTCGCCATCAGTGACTTTAACGAGTAACAGTACTAGATCAAACATCAATGTGGCTGTTTTCTCATTGATTGTGGGTCTCTGTACTATTTTTAGGGAGTTTTGTTTGTGCGTGTGTGTGTGTTCAAGAGAATTCTGGAGTGACGAATCTTTAATTGTTTTCAAAGCAAGAAATGGATATCATCTTTTTTTTCCAATAAGAAGTGTTGAGAAAAGTTGACAATGTTTAATGGATTTATTTTTTATTTTGAAGGTTGAGAAGTTCCACTTATCCGTACATCGATATTAGTCTCAGAGAAAGTAATTTATGTACAGTGTTTCTACAGTAAAAAATTAAATCTTTAAAAATACTGAAGGCGTTTTGATATGGTTTGCATTTAAATTATGTTGTCTCTCCTCTGCTTGATAAAATTTTTTTTTAAATTAATGTTCGAGAAAGAAAGACTTACAAGGGAAGGGATTAGTATTAACTTTATGAGTCATGACTAGGGCATATATTCACAATTTTTCAATTCAGACTTGAACTTTTTCTTCATCATTTATTAATGATAGTAATATAAATTTGCCCCCTGGACAGGATGAATTGAATTTACTTAAAGTGTAACTTGACAGTTATCAACCACTGTTTATTAATGTGTTGGAAAATTCAAGAAAAGGTACTGGTACATTTTCAAAAAAGTATGTCTTTAAATCCACTAAAATAACATTTACATCCGTTTGTAATAGGTTCATTTTGTAATAGCCGCTTAAAAAAAACTTGATCTGTGAGTTGCTGCCAAGTTATGGAAGCGCATTTGTGCCACGTGAAGAGAAAAAGTAAATCATAATTACGAGATAGCAAAGTCATTATTATGAGATACTAAGTCATAATTATGAGATAGTATCTCATGACTGCTAAGTTATAATTATGACATAGCAAGTCATTATTATGAAATAGCAAAGTTATAACAAGACATTATATATTATATATAATTATACCGTGGCTATGATAAACCCGCCTCTGCAGTCGATTTCTTGACCACAGGTCAACTTCTTCACCATTTAATAGACGTAGCAAAACTCTTAACTGTTTCCCCATCATTTACAATACCATTATTGTATATAATTATATTATTATTATATATAATGGCACGTCTCTCATTGTTATAACTTTGCTATCTCATAATAATGACTTGTATGTCATAATTATGACTTAGCAAAGTCATGAGATACTATCTCATAATTATGACTTGCTATCTCATAATTATGACTTTGCTAAGCTAAGTCATAATTATGACATAGCAAAGTCCCCAACATGTACGGTGTCCCCAACATGACGTAATCTGTTTTTGAAAAAAGAACGTTTTTAAGAGCTTAAAAATGCTGACTTGTAGTTCTTGTAAAACATCTAAAATTGTCCATTGACTTTTCAAACATTAATTTCTAAGTAATAATATATTTAAATTTAGTGAACATTTTAACCTACAAGTTGCACTTCAAGTAAGATTATCAGCATATAAATCTACCCAAGTAAAATTTAAAAAGAAGTCAAACGTGTGTGTGTGTGTGTGAGGGGGGGGGGGGGGGGGGGT
>JAODOY010000001.1:514314-532828 GCA_025399855.1 Forbesichthys papilliferus | reverse complement strand
TAATGGCCAGAACACACAAAATACACTACAGGCCCTTAATGGCCAGAACACACAAAATACACTACAGGCCCTAATGGACAGAACTAAACTATAGATTCTAATATGGACAGCGTAACAACACATCGACAACAGCAGGGGGCAGCAGTGTTTTCCCCTTTTGTGACGCTCACACACACCTTAGCCAGTTTGTCAGGTATAAGCTCTTCCTTTGGTCCGCCAATCTCCTCGTCGTCGTCCTCCTTTTTCTTTTTCTGGTTCTTGAGCTGCCTCTCTTTCTCTGCATTCTTCTTCTCCTCCTCTAGCTGGGCCTTCTTCTGGGCTCTCCTCTGCTTATTCCTCAGTTTCTTCAGCTCCTTGTCTGAGAGGTTAGCTGGCAGGGTTAGAGTGAAGCGGTGGCTAATTAATTGGTCTGTCCCCGACACACAGGCTCAGGATAGATTATCTGGCTATCAGAAGATCCATTGGGATGATTTGAGTGATTTATTTTGATCACATTAACAGTCAAATGTAACAGGAGTCATGCGATAGCCTAGCAGCCTAGAGCCGTATATGGCTAATGCAACTGGGAGGCTAGGTTATAGCTGTGATTTTAGCACAAGGCGACAATGAACATTAAAATAGTGTAATCAACTAAATGATTCGTGAAGTTCTATTTTGAATGAGATCAGTGACCAGCGATGGGGTGAGAAGCTCGGCCATACGTGAGGAACTCTGATTAGAGCCGCTGCGCTCCTTTGCGTCGAAAGAAGCCAGTTGAGGTGGTACGGGCATCTGGAAAGTGTTGGAAAATTGGTGGTGTCTTCTCACCCAGTTCCAGCGTGTTCGTTTATTGAGTTAAAGTAGGAGGAGACACTGTGTCTAAGTCTATCAAAATCAGCTTTAATATAATAATAGTAGATCACAAATACAAGTTAGAGGGCCCCTTTGTTGCCGAGCAGAGACGTCACTGAGACCACACTGTGCCACATGCTTAATCTTGAGAGATAGTTGGCCTGTTCTGCCAAGCCTGTAACTTTCCACTGGTCTCCCAATGTGTTCACTTTTAAGCAATAACATGCACCCTCTTAAGCCCTTATATATAAAATAGAATAAATAAAGCACAATTTTCTACAAAAGGATGCTCCCTGGTTCCAAGTACGTCCAGCTGGGAGGAGGCCTCGGGAAAGACCCAGGACTAGGTGGAGAGATTATATCTCCACACTGGCCTGGAAACGCCTCGGGATCCCCCAGTCAGAGCTGGATAATGTTGCTCGGGAAAGGGAAGTTTGGGGTCCCGTGCTGGAGCTGCTGCTCCCGCGACCCGACTCCGGATAAGTGGGAGGAGGTGGATGGTTGGATGGCAGTGACCAGCCTGTTAGTACTCTGCAGGTTGTAATGGCATGGGCTGTCAACTGGACAACCCACAGACTGTTATAGGCTCACTCATAAATGCTGTGCGCTCACTTGTGACAGAAGGCAGCGGTTTCTCTTGCTCTCTGCAAACTTTTGTATGCCAACTGTTTCTCGAGAGCCACCCCATGATAACGTAGATCCATGTTAAATCCGCGGTTGTAACAGCCTAACCAGCGCTGTTTGACTGCTAATATTCCGTGGCTTGTGGACAAGATGTCAAGGTGCGTTAATTTTCAGATCCTCGTCAAAATGTATGTTTTCAAACCTGCATGTGCTCGATAATTAAATCCATGGCCCAAGGTGGGGAAGACTTGGTTTAGGCTAGCTTAGTCTTCCTGTAGCTAACATGAGAAAAATCAACATTCACTTTTTTAATTGATGACACACAAGTAGACAAGGTCCGAGTGCGATTTGACGGATGTGCCATGCAGAGCTATTCTCAGACCACGAGAACTTTGCCAATATTAATACCAACATCATTTAATTTACAGCTCACAAAACAAAATAAAGTGCAGTTGCACTTTCAAACATCCCCCCCACCCTCACCGGTATCAGCCTGCAGCTCCTTGCTGTCGTCAGTCAGTGGGTTGTCATGGAGACTCAGATAGATCTGGATGGCGGTGCGTGCGGCCTTGCAGTAGAAGGGGTGCATGCGCAGGACGTCTTCCAGCTTCAGCAGGTCCACGTAGGAGCGCAGAGTCATCTTCCGCATGCAGTAGGTGTGGAAGTCAAACTGGTCGTCCGTGATCTCCACAAAATGCTGGAAGACGGACGTTTAAAAACAATTAAGACAGCAGTGCGTCACTTTAATGACTCCATGAAACAGGTTTTGACAGTAAGGCTGTCTAGCTATAACCTGACATGCCAGATGGATCGTTGTCACAAGTCCATCTGGAGAGCCGTACATTCAAACTGTTTGTGAATGGCTGTACTTTCAAAAAAATACTTATTAAACTAATTAAACTGAAGCTTGCGAGATCAGGACGGTATCGCGAGGCTAGTCTAGCTACTTACAATGCCATTTTTTTCTGCCAGGCACCTCTAATCCAATAATTCACTTTTATACAAGTTATTATAATTATTACATATGTTTGTGCTCACACAAGAAAACAGAGCAAAAATGGGCAATGCTCTAAAACATGAAGAAACTTTACGCTTGTGATGCGTTTCCGTAGCCATGGCTTCTTACCCTTTCAATTTCATGGCATTTTTTAAGGGCGTCCCCAAACTTGTTCAAGGCCTTGTAGGCCAGAGCACACTCTGTCTGGAACCACATGCACTGCATCTCGTTCAGGTTTTCCACCGCCGACGTCCCCTCCTGGTGGCAAGTTAATCAAGACAAACACAAACTAGTGTCAAAACACACTCAACACTAGGGGGAGACACCTCTCAATTTATATTAAATTAACACTTGGTATTGACAGCTTTATTGTATTTGTTCTGACATCATGACAGTACGATTCAACATTAACAGGAAAGCATTGAAACAGTCTCCTACATGCATGAGCTTTGAACACACACACACACACACCTAGCAACCCTCTCCCTCTCTCACCCGGGTAAACTTTGAGCACATTTCCTCAGCCTCCTTGATCAAGCCAGCCTTCAGCATGTACTTGGCACATTTGGAGTTGATGAATCTGTCAGCCGTGTCCAGGGCCTGAGCCTCATCCATCCACTGAGCCGCCTCTTTGATGTTCCCGGCATGCTGCAGGGGTCAGGGGTCAACAATGAAACCACTAGACGCGCCAGAGTCACGTAGAAGAGAGTCGTGCCGACGTAAGTTTGAAATGATCAGTGGTCAGGTGATTCAAGTAGACGCAAAACAGATACATAACTGGAATTTTAGGTAATTAGTAGGGTTGAGTATCATTTGGGTTTTATACGATTTTGGTTCCAAATCGTTATCTTTTTAACGGTTCCATTTCATAAACGGTGCCTGAACCAGTTCTTAGTCATTTGTTAATTGCTGTTCATTATTATTAAAATTATTATGATTCATAGTAATTTGTTGACGGCCCCTTAGCGCAAACATTTGTCATGTTTACACATTTAAAAGGCAAAGTCCCTATAACAGGACATATTGATAACAATAAGCCATCTAACTTTGTATTTGCGGCTAATTTCTGGGAAGTTCCACGATCCGCCATTAGTGTAAAAAAACGGTCCATTGTAATTGACTCTGATGTACTCTTCTACATGGCTCGGCACTAGACCACAGGGCTTTCCGTGTTACTTAGCGCATACAAGTCATAGACATGGGAAAGGCTCCCACTGGAACGATTTACCTTGTAAATCTTGGCCTTGATAAGGAACAGCTCTATGAGTGTGGGCGTACTCTCGATGGCCGTGTTAATGTACTCCAGGGCCAGAGTCTGCTGGCCAACCATGTCGTAGTGCTGCGCCAGGAAGTACTGCACCCACAGCAATGTAGTCGGGGGCTCCTCTTTTCCGTCATCTGCAATGGCAAATGATATTCAGGGTTCCCACACAAGTCAAATGTCAAATTCTTTGACTTTTCCGTTTTTTTCCCTGGCTAAATATGATAAGAAAACCAGCCATCAGAACGATGTCTGTGAAAAGGGTCAGGCAGCATGGCAACGATAAACAAGCCTGAAAATTAATGAGATATTGCACAATGATACTATCCACATTCAGACAGAGGTTTACTTGGTTTTATAAGGAGGGAAGAGTCCTCATTATGGGGGGGAAGGGGGGTCTAGGGGTTTACCCCAGAAAACTATGAGCATCAAACACTTCCTTATTCTGCATTCTAGTTATTTTTAAAGCACCAATTTGTGCCTTTTCTCTCTTCATTTAGTGGACATTTTTAGAAAACTAAATCCAGGCAGCAGGTGATAAAATATAATGCAGTTAGGCTCTCAGGCATGCTACAAATAATATTCCCAGATTTTCCATGATATAACCCAAAACAATTATTAAATTTCCAGACTTTCCATGCCTGAAATACACTTTTTAAAATTCCATGATATTCAAGAAATCCCATGAGCAGTGGGAACCCTGCACATTACGGCATGAACAGAGGCTGCCACTGTGCATTGTCTGCATACAAAGTGAAGTACATGCATACACACAGAAGTGGTGGGACGAGTTGGAAATGTGTGTGCAGTGCTAATAAAAGATCCTAATCACTGGATACATTAACCATACAGGTGCATCTCAATTAATTATTATTGTGGAAAAGTTAATTTCTCTAATTCAATTGACAAAGTGAAACATATCAAGGATTAATTACATAGTGAAATAGTTCAAGCCTCCATTTGTTTTTATCTGCTGACAGCATCTCGTGGCTGTCCCTAGAGCAAGACTAAAAAAATAAGGGTGAGCGAGCCTTCACAGTCGCTGCCCCAAGACTGTGGAATGAGCTCCCTCTCCATATTAGATTGGCCCCTAGCCTTCCTGTTTTTAAATCACAACTAAAAACACAATTTTACTCGTTGGCTTTTAAACCTGCTTGAGTTTTTATTTTGCCATGATGCTCCTATTTGTTGTGGTGTTTACTGTGTGAAAATGTGTTGTTTTATCTACGTACTTGATGTACAGTATTAGCAATTTGGTCAACTTAGTTGTTTTAGAATGTGCTCTATAAATAAAGTGGATTGGATCTTGATAACGGCTTACAGCTCATGAAAACCCCAAATTCATTATCTCAGTATATAATATAATAATTTATTGAGATGCACATGTATACCCTGAAGCTTAAGCCTGGACCATCTACTCACCATTCTGGTTGAACATCCTACAGTTTTTTAAAGAGGTCTCATAGCCAACAACTAGCTCTTCAATTATGGCCACCTATAAAGAGAAATAAGAGATATTGGATCAAACCATGGAACATCATGGAAGCTAGGTTAGCAAGTGAAAGAGAAAGTAAACAGTATTTTCACCTTCTCTTTGTCATTGTACAGTGACTTGAGGGTGGTAAACACAGGCGGACAGCCTTTACTGAAATTCATCCTCAGATACCTGTCCAGACACTCCCGGAACTTCTCACCTGGAGGAATAGTAACACACTTGACCAGAGGCACTTCTCCAGTGTCATTTGCTACAGTTTCGTTAACAGCAGTAGAAACTAAATTAAAACAAAATTAACATAACATGGTATATTCTCTTGAGGCCTGAATCTATAAATCAAGGGATTGGAATATGTATTCAAAACCAACTAAGGATCTGAGAGCAAAACCATTGAAGCTAAACAAGAGTGTATCTGTGATAATACACTGCAGGTTAGTTTCTGGAATAGGGAAGAGAGAGAGGTAGGTGACTGTTCACACCAGAAAGGAAGCTGAGAGGTAGTCTGCGAGGAACCAGTCCTTTGGGAAACTTCTTCCAGGCTTCCTCATATATCCTTTGTCTTTCCTCAACACTGCCTGGAAGACAAGGATACAGTATGATCAGAAGGCTGTGGAACTGCTATAGCTTTAAATATTTCATAATAGTTTATTTATTTATTATTATTTTAATTGTTTGTGGACAAAGAACATCCGGTTCATTTTTCTGCTGGCTAACTTGCACCAAAAGTTTCAGCAAGCTTTTGGATGAAGTTAGTTAGTTTTTTTATTTTGAAGGTGATCTGGAATGTTTTATTGTTCTGCCCAGTGCCCCCTAGTGTCTCTAATTTGTAAGTGTAGCTGTACCAGGTTTCAAGGCATTCTCCAGGCCACGGTAATAGGACCAGTTCTCTGGGTTCCTCTCCTGCAGGTGGCAATAGACCTCTTTAGCTTCCTCCAGGCGCTCCAGCTTCAGAAACACTTCACCTACAGAAACAAAGTCAGGCAACTAGTCAAATGATGCTGAGCCAAAGCAGTAAGTCAATAGGAAGACAAAATGAAGTTAGTAATTCATTAATATAGCACATTTCACAGATACAAATGCTTCACAACTATAGGGGAATACACAGCAGTAGTAACTACATGACAGCACATGACACAAATAAATAACCAAACAAAAACTGTGTTCACTATTTTGCCTGTAATATCGAATCTCGCTATGATCGAACTCAAAACCTTTATTTTGAAAAGGGCTGCGAGCATTAACGCGTTAATATTTGAGATTATTTTGAAATGTTTAACTCGTTAAATGACCAGTGTCACATCTGAGGATGCTCTGTACGTAGGCTACTCGCTGGGCCGCTTCAGCCAGTGTACATTTGCTGACTGCATCGTCACACAGTCAAAAGTGTTTTCTTCAAATGTTACGCATTGTATGGCCAGCTGACCCTGTGAGAATTGAGGCTGCGTTCCGATCGAAAGCAGTATCCCCTTCTCCCTACGCAATGCACAGGGTACATAATATAGGGAACTTCACAAGGAACTTGATCGCTAGAACGGTTTATTTCGGAATTCCCTACAACGTAATCAACAGCGTCAGGGTCGCACCTTGAAGTTCCCTAGGATTATATACCCTGTGCAGTGCGTAGGGATCAGGGGATACAGCTTTCGATCAGAACGCAGGTCTAAATCACACACTTGTGTACCCTCGCCTAGCAACATAGAATGTGTAAAATGCGGCTGCGCAAAAATAAGAAACCTGCTGAAAATATGTGAACATATGCATTTTGATAACGGATCAATTTGATCCGGTGTGGCTGTTATAGGTAAATACCTGTATTTTTAATCTTGATTTATCTTAACAGTATCTTAACTTAAATATATTTTAAAAACAGTTATGTACAATTGGAAAAACCTCCACGGGTACAATGTACCTCTTGGCGGTTGTATTGCTGCTAGTGACATACAAATGTAGGCTTTCCCACCTTTCCTTCACTCTTTCTCCCGTCAGCTGTTTGGCTCATTTTATACACACACACACACACACACACACACACACACACACACACACACTATACATGTAAATATTTCCTCTTCAGACTTGCGCCCCACTTCGCCCTACGTGACCACGTCACAGCTACCCCTGCTCTCTAAATACCTGCAGCATTACTGTGGGCCTATGTAATACCTGGCAGCTTGCATTGTCTGTCTCGTCCCAATATCTTTAAAATTAAGCTAGACGTGTTCTCTTTGACGTCAACAGAGAGCGCATGCTCTCCCAGTGAGATGCCTAGCACACAGACCCACCTCGCGTCTCCTCCACAGCCAGCTTGTCACAGATCTGTTTCTCATAGGTGGACAGGTGCTCAAGAGCCTCCTTGTAGAGGCCTGCCTCCCGCAGCACCTGGTTCTGGTACAGCAGCAGCTCGCTGTACTCGTAGTCCACCTTATCTGGAGAGGTCTGTGGATGCACAAAACAAACACACAGTGGTGCCATAAAACTATGTACGAGTGTAACGGGGATGAACAACCATGTAACTGGGCCAAAACCATGCACTGCTGTTCGTCTGTGGGCTGTGCATTTGCCTTACATAACCCCTCGCACTAGATGTACGGCACAAACGCAGGAAACGGGCCAGACTTATCAGGAGATATGGCAGGAAATGGGGTCTTTTGTTGTTATGGCCTAAACTTACCAACCCAGTGAAGGAAAGTGATTTACTGGCAGACCCAATTCCTTCAACAGGAAACGTAATCCACCTTTATTTAGTCTAATGTGTCAAGTCACACCGTGGTGATGAAGCAAATAAACACCGCAGCTCATCCATGCTTAAGAATTTAGAAGGAGTAACTACGTGTCGGAATATAAACACCAGCGGTCGGGATGTCCTCTAACCTGCTGAGTCTTCCTAAACTCCTCTACGATCTTGGCGGCCATCTCGTAGTCTTCCAGAAGGTGGTAGGCAATGGCGTACCCGATCCACGAGGCGCGCTGGGCTGGACGCAACTGCAGCAGTTGGTACCTCGTCTCCTAAGGCGGGAGAAAAGTGACAAAGAAATAGTCTGGGAGGTTAGTTTAGTCAAACAATCATCAGCATCCCCCACCCCCCCCAGTTGTTCCCATATGAGCGGGTGGCTATCTTAGCCTCTTTTTTACTTTACAATTTGTCCATACATTATCAGCGATGCCACAGTGTGATATGTGGAGATAGAAAGTTAAGTAAAAGCACTTAATAGGCAGCTTGAGCAGGTTGTTTTTGTAGTGCTTTTGCTGAGCCATGGTGCAAATGCTTATAGAGCTGCTAGCTCTAATGCAAGAGTCCTGAATGCAAACAAAATACAAAGTCAAATATTACACTTGCCCCACATATATAGGCCCCGCATACAGCGACACTATTTCTCACTAAACCAACATAGGAATCCTAACAGGCGTGACCCAGTGCAGCAGCCACACTAGTGTAACCTGATATCTGCCTGCCAATACATTGTGCCGTTTGCAAATCACTGCCATGCGGCACTCGGGGTTCTAGAAATCTCTCCCGACAATACAGAGTGTTTCTTTTGATGGTATAGAGTGCCTTCCATGCATAGACATCGTGTCCCTTCCTCACCGGTCTACACAGCCGCAGATAACATTTAGGTTTGCAACTCTCCTTTGCCCTCATGCTACGGAGAACACGCGGCGACCAAATATGGACGTAGTGTATAAGCTATTTGGTCTCTCGTTGTGCATAGGAGCTTCAAAGGCAGCGGCAGCTGATGCACTGCAGACATGCAGAAGACTGCCCACGTGGCTAACTGCAAGACGAAATACATCGATATTTCATTTGATTGACAAGCACAACCGTGTCGTTTGAGCAAGGAATGGATGAGCAGTAACTGAATGTAAGACTATTCTCTCTGCATCCACAACGTGCAAGATCTCCCAATTCAGACCTTCGGGGGCAGAAACGCGGGACAAACAACGTCAACGTGAAAAACGCGTGCCATTGACAGCGAGCGCCAGCGCTGCCAAGAACAAGGCACCGAATTCTGACAAGTCGCAGGGGTGCTGTTCTGTAGCTGACACGGGCCTCGGTACCTCCATATTTCAGGAGGCGGATCAACCCAAGAAGGTTTAACTGTAACGAGAAATCGAGTAGAACACCCAGACAGAACACACAAACGTATTAGCACTTCAGATGTCATTTCCACACCCATTGATTACCCAGACAGCAGCCCCGTGGTTCACAGTCCTTGTCCTCCCACCACCCCGCCGCCCAACCCGCCGCCCAACCCGCCGCCCTTCTTACCCTGTAGCCCTCCAGGTCCCTCATCTGGATCTGCAGCAGGGAGAGGTCGCGAAGGATCTGCAGGTTGTCCTTGTCCCACTTGAGCGCGTTGCGGTAGCACTTGATGGCCTCGTCGTACTTCTTGTCGGAGCGCTGCAGCAAGCCGTACACGTGCCAGCCTGGCAACCGCGGGGTTAAGGAGCACACGCACGTGTTGCTGTAGCTCAGTGTTCCCCAACCCTAGTCCTGGGGTACCCCTGCCCTGCATGTTTTAGTGGTCTCCCTGCTCCAACACACCTGACTCAAATCAATGGCTTCTAACGACACATTATTTTTCATGGACATGACTGTGTGGTGACAGTAAGCGAGAGACAGACATTGGGGAATGATTGGTAAATGAACTCGGGTTGGATTCGAACCCAGGCTTCCCAGAGCACTCAAGCCTAACAACACATTAATTTGAGCCAGGTGGGTTGGGGCACATAGAGGGCAGTGGACGTCCAGGACCAGGGTTTGGAAACAAAACATGAATCTAAGGAGGGAATTCCCAAATTGCTGTGGAAACGGAAACTGTTAGAAAGGCACGAGACAGACAGCCAAACACAAACGTGCACACAAGCAAGACAGCCAGACACAGGGCACCAAGGATACAAACGTGACTTTTTAGGTCATTGCGAAGGCCTCTTCTGACCAGGTCATAAGCGTCTTCTTTTTTGCCTAGACAGTTAAGGGTTAACCCCTTCATGGCCAGTGTTTCTGGAGGAAGGTGGGGATGACAATGGTAAAGGAGCGGGAAAATTATGACATTAATAAGCATTACTGTCATTGGCATACGAAATAATGATCTTTCTTCCTTGTTGACTGACTCCATGATTCTTACCTCCATGCTCAGCAAACTTGGGGTTAGACAGGATCTGTTTGCAGAACTTGAGCCCATTTCTGTACTGCTTATGCTCATAACATCGCTGTGGACAGATTGAGGGAACATGTTATATACAAAATAGCCTCTCTGGCCGCATGCATGTGCAGCCTACTATGCATTTGTTTTGGTCCGAGATGGTGCTTAGTGTGACATCTAGTGGCAGACAGTGACATTCATAGTTCCTTTAAAATTAGCCACAGGTATAATTTTAGAGCTTGATTTAAGTTGTTTATTTATGTCAATATCAGTGAGTGGAATGGGTGACGACAATTATCACACCACTTATAAGATCAACCATTACAACAATGCCCTGAACTAGCCCAAAACTCAATCCAACTCATTTAAAAGACAACATAATAAATAAAAAAAACGAAATTAAGTATTCATTTTTACTTCTTATTTAGGCAACTCCTTGCATGTAGTAGTGACAAATAATTAGAATAATCTGGTAAGCAAGAAACCATATTGCAAACATTTGCTACAAGTCTAAGTCATTGGCTTTCACTAGTCAATGGCAGCCATGTGTGCTGTCCATATGCCCACAGTTCAGTTCTAATGGCAATGCCTTGGTCAATATTAACTGAGTACTGAAATAACATGTGAAATGTTTATGACCATATGGTCTCATGTTGTTCTTTCCCCATGTATTCCTTAAATGTCTCGTGTTGGCAAGACTGACACATTTAGGTCACACAACTACATGTAAAACAAATAATATTACCACTGGTTATGCTTTTCCAGCAGTAGTCCCCACACATTTAAAAATACCTTGGCAACGAACCACTATTAGCGTAATGAGGATAAGTCTGATAACAAGGCTCTCAAGTACAAGGCTCGGTATTGGACCCTTAAGCACAAGGCTTTGAGTTGGACCAAACTGTTTCCATGCCACTACCTTAAATCTAGAAATAGTGAAAATGTATATCACTCCGAAAGTTTTATTTTCTTAAGGGGATATGGGTGGTTTAGGGATTCAATCTAACATGCAGACCGTCTACCTGCAATCTCCCTTGAGACACGTGCTTAAAACCTTCTCTGTTCTGAACACCATCACCAAGTCACTTTGAATAAAAAAACATATGCTAAAATAACCGCAGAAAGGGATTTATTCTACAACCATGTGCTATGAAAGCAGTTAGCAGTTCCAGAGCTGAGTGGAATTTGGACATGGGCCCAACACTAATGCACCGAGGCATCTCGACTGGCACAAATGTATAAAAGAAGGTGTGGTCAATAGCACAATACATGGTCAATATATTTTCATCCCTGTATATGGCGTTAACTAGCCAACTACTGCTGAGCAATAGGCCTACTCTAGTGAAATACACTGCAAATGATCTTGCAGTACCCCAAGTAAGCATAAAGAAACTCAAATGTGTTTTAAAAGGAAAAATGTATCCAGTATGGAATGCTTAAACTTAAATATACAATTCACACATTTAATTAAAATGAGAAAAAAAAATTCAATGACATGCATGAATTTAGTTTAAGACCTGTTGTGAATGGCAACATGGGTTGATGTGGGCATGACTTCAAGAGCTACTATACGACTTCAACTCAAATGTGTGAAGGCATCTGAGTTGGCTCAGTGTGGTAAATACATGATTTACATAAAAACAAGCCTGGCATTGATACACTTAACAAATTAGATATGTAGGCATTACAGAACGGGTCAAAGCAGCTGCCCAACTGACGTTTGTAGTCACACATTTGCTGATATTGTTCTCCCATTCTTTAGTCTTGTTTTGAAAGAGCAACCAGATCTTGTTCAAACTGTAGATGAAAGCTGCCGCATTTGTTCAAACTCAGTCGGTCTCAACATTCCAACATTGGCAGGCCTAGTTTAAAACTAGCTGACATTGGTACACAGTGTTGAGTTACGTTGACTGATTAGCCATCTACCGTTAACGACATAGCCACTTGGCTAATAGAGCTCATACGACTTAGTTAGCAGGCTAGGCGACTTAACAGGCAAACCATGCAAATAAAACAAACAACCAACAATTACAATAAAAACTATAAATTAGCGTCCGATATAAACGCGAGCATGCACACGATTTACTTAGAAGTTACTGTAGCTAGAAGACTAGCTAGGATTTGTTTGACAAGCGGGGACGCCGGGGAGGCCTTCGAACGTTAGCTATTGTACGGTAACTATTTGTAAAAGAGGACATGGGGTCTTACTTAAGCTTTACTACAACAGCTGGTACATGAATACCATCTTTATGAGAAAACAAACAACGACTTTATTGGAACAGTCGCAAATTGACAGCGCGACTAATGTTTGGTGTTTAACCCATTCAATGGTCCCCTTGGTTCGAATGTTATCTTAAGCTAATGCTAGCTAGTCCGCTAGGCAGGGTGTCGCCAATGAATCGGTATACTGTAACCAACCAAATTAGAAAAAACTACGTAGTGATATAGCTATTCGCCATAAGCTCACCAAAATCCTTTTGAAGAGCGCATTCTCTTTCGGCGGTAAAGTAATTGTAGGCATTGTTGCAATTGAGATCAAATTCTCACTCGACCTCAGCACATGTAGCTAAAGTTAGCAATATATTCAAAACGAGTTGAATGATGTCGACAGCTCGGCTCTTTTTCTCCCTAGTCACTCTGTTCGATTGCTCTGCTTTCCACTTCTGCTCACTTCCTTCTCACGTGGTAGTAGGATATCCCAGTTTAAAATGGCCGCGACTTTAAGTTTCACGCTGTAACCAATAAGAATCAAAGATATCCTAAATGTGTTTATAACACGTTTCAAGTAGATTAGGATCAGACTGACTGACCACATAGCCTACGGAACCTTCAATTGTACTAGGCTAACGTCAAATGGCCTCATTCATATAATAATAAAACCATGATAGATAATGATACATGATACATTTTCAGCATATAACTGTCAAGCAACAGATTATATATCCAGCAGAGTGCGCCAGATCAGCACTATAGGTCAGTTGTAACACAATTAGAAATGTAATGACAATTTGTTGCTTAGCCTAGCAAAGTCAATGTAGGTTACTTAACTTTGGAGAGGAGTTGCGCTATATTCCCTACAATAATATTGATCTTCCACAATTGTCTGCCTTAGGCCTGCCTGGCCAGTGCATTACTTAAACGTGTGTGAGAGAAGGCATGATGTTGAAATATATTCATGGCTTGAAATAAAATGTTAGGCCTTGCCCTTTCGTTATCAGATGGCCTCGTATGGTACCGCATTCATCAGACTGACACCCTCTAACCTATTATATAGTTCTATGCCTCTAACACAAACGCACACACGCACACACTTGTGTGTCTCTTTTGTCTTTGTGTAACTTCTTCCTCTGCACGTGTTTGCTCTGTCTTGTTTATTTTCTCACCGATATTTCCATCCACTGTATCAGTTTACCTATATAATTACTATACTTTAACAAGAAGACTGACCGAAAATAATTCCATTCCATTGGGATGTGATACTTCATTTGGCGTGCTGATTCCTTGTTGATTGAAGTGTTGTCCCGCTTGTGTGTGCGCAAGTCTGATGATGTTATGAGTGAGTCTTAACACTGACTTAACTGACTAACGGCTAAATGCCAGGGAATGAGCGTTTGACAAATGAGTTTGTGTTTATGCATGGACATGTAAAAAATATTTTCCTTTAACACAAAGAAAGCCTTTCATTATACCACCCACTGAATTTCTTTGTCCAAAACAGAGGTCTTCAACCGGGGGTCCAGGACCTATAGGGGGTCCTCAGAGGTATTGCAGGAGGTCCTCCAAATTATTGAATCCCAAAATATACATTAACAAAATAAAACCTTTGCCATAAATATATAAACCTGTCAATCATTTTAATGGCTTAGTGGCTTACATTATTACATGGCACTATACTTAGCCTGAAAAACATGACATCTGGTCTAGAATGCAGCACCCTTCACTCACAAATATTAGTATACAAAAGAAGATACCTGTACAAGGAATCACAATAAGGGCCCAGACGGTACAGTAGAACCTGGACTTTAGCCACTTCAGATAACCATATAATATTGCTCCAATATTGCTGTTGAGCCTATTCTACTCTGGGGGTCACTAGTGAGGAGGAATTAAGACAAAACCCCTCTATCCTTGAGGAAATGTTGAATTCCAGATTCCTGTATACTTTCAAAACTGTCTCTCCCCCCAGATAGGCGGTAGGTAAGTGTATGTCGGATGGAGTATTGCACCGAACAATACTGCACCACAACCCCCCCCTTCCTAATCACACGCACGCACACATACATGGCATCCTCACAGGCTGTGCTGTCCTTCATTCTCCTCCCCTCTGTCGTTTCTCTCTGTCCTAGCCTAGGTGGTGTCACTACTGAACATGAGTAATGATGTTGTCATCTCTGTAAGTCTCCATTTATCAATGTCAGATGGGAGAGCGATGCAGAGGGTGCGTGCGTGCGTGCGTGCGTGCGTGCGTGCGTGCGTGCGTGTGTGTGTGGCAGGGGGTAGTAGGGAGTTGTCCAGATTGGAGTACAAACAGGACAGCCAGGAAGAGGGTTAGCAGAGAGAGAGAGAGCGAGCGAAAGAAAAAGACGTAAAATAATATGCATAGTGTGCAGTTAAGAGAGGGAAAGTTATATTAACCTGACATGCCAGAGGAATTGTTTTTCACAAGTCCATCTGGGGAGCCGTACATTGAACTGTTTGTGAATGGCTGTACTTTCAAAAAAATACTTGGCAGTTGATTGGATGAATCACCTGGTCGTTTTCGCTGTCGGCACCATGAGCGGCACACCTAAACCACACCCCTATAGCTTTAAACACGACTCTGATTAGAAAGTGACTTTCCAGAATAATTCTCACGGCGAAATGAAACTGAAGCTCGCGAGATCAGGACGGTATCGCGAGGCTAAGACTAAGGGGCCCTCGTGAGAGAGGTGACAGCACTGGAGAAAAGGGGCAGGTCTAAACCACGATTGACACTGAAACAGTTCAGCATGGTTGGAAAAGCGTGAAGAGTAAATGTTAAAAAGCCCATAGAACATGTGTGGTCTCTCTCTCCTTTACTGACAGAGAGAAGAGCCTGTGATTCATAGTTGCCATTACTGCTAGGCAGAATTAAGGCTTTGCTCTTTAGCATATGCTAGTTTAATTATGCAAATCAAGTCTGCTAGACAAAACATTACTGCTGCAGTTTAAGTCAGTCTGGTCAGAGACACTATATGATGTGTGCATGTAACATGTAACTTGGATGCTAATGCAAAGCAAGCTATATGTAAATTAAACAATATTTAAGGTACACAATGTTGAGCTTGTCCAGAACTTTCATATGCACACCAACACAATGATAGACTTAACATTGAATTCAATATTATCAGTGAGAACATTCTCTTTATTGTATCTGCTTTGAAAAACAAGTTTTTGTAATCCTCTTTTTGTTAACATTTCAGAATTCTGTACAGGATAAAAAGAAATAAGCACAAATCTCAAACTATAAAAAACAAAATGAAAAAAGAGGGGATGTTTAAAATACAAATTAGTAGTAAGACATTGTCTGAAGTGCAATGGCATAGCTCAGATGGGTTAAAAATTTAACAAAAACCTTGAAATAAAAATACTTCTCTATTTTCCAACAAACAGTAAATTCTTTACAGAGTAGACCGTATTATCTGATGTATTTAAACCTGTAAAAACATATTTACAAATATCCATCATCTTTTATATACTTTTTCTCATTATCACATATATGTCAGCACCAGTTAAAAAAAACTAAAAAACTAAAACCAATACATCAACAACAATTTAATTAAAATGTTGTCTACATTTGACTTGGTCCCGGTACATAATTATATTTGGAGGAAGCTTTGTTCTTCTATTGGAAGGCGTAAAATTCCATATAACATGCCTTCACTTTTGAAGACTAGAACAGATTGTGACCTTGTGCAACTATAACACTTATCTGAAGTATTTCTACTGTCCCCACCTCTAGATACAGCAGCCACCATCAGATGCTTCATATGCGATGGCTTATTAAATGTCAATTTGTCTTCAGTCTGAGCATTTGGTTGAAAATTCCTGCATTACGAGCCTGTTTCGCAGGTTTAGGTAGAATGAGAAATATAACCGACGTGAGTATGCTACTTTTGTGCTCCAGACAAGCTCAGGTGTATCAATAACAAGCTTTTGCCACCAACACTGATGTGGGGTTTAGTAGAATTGCCTTGCTTTGATAGATCTGGGCGACAGTAGACCCTAAAACCTGCTGACAAACAGAATCAAACCTTCAGACACCACATACTAACAGAGGAAGAGCTTATAATTCCATAGAATGACAAAAAGGAAAGAACCCAATTCAATGGATCAAATGTAGATACACTTACAGGACAAAGGGAACGTTTGTATTTAAAGGGTTGGATTATATAACACCAACAACCAAGATAGTAATTTTTCATGGCAAGAAATTATTTTACAGAGAAGGCTTTTTGGTTCGTTGATTACAGCATCATTCTCAGGATTTCATTCCGTTGAGCTAAGCGGACTAACTAAATAAAGCACATTCAAACACATTCCTTCCTAATCATACTTCCATTCATCATATGCCAAGGTTATAAAATAGGTGAATAGGAAAGGGGATATTTTATTGATGTACAGTAGCCTATACCATAGTATATTATTTCACACACTAACTTTGTCAACTACTGGGGCAGAAGGTGCAGATGGTGACACGTGGGGCGAAGACATTTTACATTGTGCACAAAATAAAAATAATATGCTATCTCTAGTCAGAGGAGGGAGAGACACTGCGTCAGTGGAAACTGATTGTTGTGACACATGCTTAAAATCCACATTTGTGTTCTTAAGGTCCATATAGTTAAACTCCAAATCATAGACTCACTCAAACCAACACATGGTTAAGTGTGATTCCTAACCCTTGTTGTTACATAACATTAAGATATAATAAGGGTATTTTAAGGCTGCAGTACCATGAAACTACTAAAACAGAGGGATTGACAACCAGCTTCATCACAATTTAGAGTTGAAGGCAGAGATACAATGAGAGCACACGCATATTTTAAAGTGACTTAACATACGGGAACAAGGTTAACAATGTGGTTTCTCTTAAAATCGATTAGCTCTTAACCATAATAATGAATCCCTTTCTGTACTCTGATACATTCAATGGCCAGACATGGCCTGGCTTTGCCTTTGAGGAACATGTCACACAATGTATTGTAGATAGTTGATAAGGTGTAAAGTACGCTCTGATAAGATGCCTGGCTGACTGTGTGTGTGTCTATGCACTTGTGTCATCTGTCAGCTCATGCCGGTTTGTGTCTGTTCATCTGCGTTCTCCGGGGCTGGCGAGTCCAAGTGCCTGCTTCGGCTGCCATTTCATCCACGCTGTCTCTCTCCCATCTTCCGCGTTGCCCTTCACACGCGCACACAGACAACGACAACACACAGGCAACGAACGGCCGACGTTCGGTTCGGGCTGGTCAGCTTAGCAAAACCACTAGAGGGCAGGGTTTGCCCGCGCGCACCACACGAGAAGAGAACGTAATTTTCAGGGTTTTTTTGTCTCGCGACACTCGTAGTTTAAACAGAGAAGGGGGCGCCGCGCAGACAGCGAGGGAGGAACCTCTAGAGGGGGTCAGAGGGAGGAAGAGAGGGAGAACAGCAGAGTGAGATGGAGACACAGATTGTGGGGGTGGGGTGTGTGTGTGTGACGGGAGCATAGCTCTTTGGGAGGAGCACTGCTGTAGTCCCTTCTCTGCTCATCGCACAGCTGAGGGATCTGGGCTTCAACAGCAGGACGACACGCGCAACTCAGTTAAATGTCCGTCTTCACGTCTGTTAATGCTACTCAATCAGCCCGTGTGACGCAGTGTCTCAAAGCATGATGGGAAAGGGGGTCGGGTATGTACTGTATTTTAGAATGAGGAAGCTACCTAATAATGAGGAAGCTACCTAATAATATTAATAATAATAATAATAATAATAATAACAATAAAGCACCTCTTCATTTCTATGATGGAAAGTTGTTTGTTTGTTTTGCCACATCCCAAATCATATGATCTCTCTCTCTCTCTCTCTCTCTCTCTCTCTCTCTCTCTCTCTCACACACACACACACACACACACACACAAAACAAACACGCCACAATGATCTGC
>JAODOY010000001.1:493104-503503 GCA_025399855.1 Forbesichthys papilliferus | reverse complement strand
TATATTTTTTTTTTTTTTTCTTTTATGCAAGTCACTCTGCTTGTTTTTGTATTTGGAATTGACTGATCCCAAGCCCTGCCCCTTTCGCCAGTCCAACCTAGTTACTGTAACTAGGTTGGAAAAACAGCATAGTAGGCTATAGCAGAAAAACAGACTGAATGTTCTGAACGTTCAATTAACGTTTTCACTGAATGACTTGTTTCCTCGAAAACTTTCAAGACATTGTTGAATTATTTATTACATAGAAGTCAATTGTTGTGTTTAATGGGCATGGCAAGTGATGCTCAGTGACGTGTAGGAAGTGCAACTGCATATTTTTCAGTGTGATTTATAAGTATTTGTTAGTGGAATTTAATCACTATTTAATACCATTACCAAATGTTGCTTTTATCTTTCCATCTTAAATGCATGCCGTCTCATTCTGATATGAAATGCATGAAATTCTGAAATCTAATATCTTGCCAGAGCCATTACGGACACATCCTACCACTGGAAGAGTGCGCTATGCACCGACAGTGGCCTGTTGGTTCTACCATCGTCTTGTGCATCTGTACTGCTGAAACACAACAATCTAAAACAGTAAAACACAAACGATGGCTTTGTTGTCATTAGCCATGTGAGCGTTGTTCAGTCCACAGCCTGTATGGACAGCCCAACTCCTCCCCGTTTTGTAACCTGCTGTTCAGGCCACTCACGTTCATTGAACTTGTAGCTAACGTTCCTGAACGCAGGGAGTGCGTTTCTATCGGACAAAAAGAAATGCTCAGCTGTTATTGGAGGACAGGCGAAATGCGCCGGCATGCCCCTCGGACTGCAACTTGGTGAAAACAGAGACACGTGTCTCTGTATGTTTCGTCCCACGTCCTTTACCACGCGGCCCCCTAAAAGACGTGGACATTTTTGTGCATGCATGCATTTGGGGTTCTGGGAGTCTTATAATCAAACCTTTGAGTGTACATTTAACTAAAACTATAAAAGAAAGAGATGGAGAAAGAAAGTGACATTTCATGGTTAGCAATAGCATCTATGAGGGCATCTATGAGGGCATCTATGAGGGCACTACAGACCGTTTCTCCTGAGCTGCACAGGAGCTCTGCTCAGCTCAACTGCATTTGCTCAACGAGTATTTGTCAGCAACACAACAAATTGCTGCATGGATCATTACCACACACATTATTTGGCTATGTTACAAATATGGTGTGCATAGGGCTACGAAGTATTAATGCAAAATGTATTCGCACAATAGAGAAGTGAAAGAACACACACACACCCACACCCACACGTTAAGTCAGTCATTTAGAATATAGAAGCAAGCTTATGTCAGCTTATGTCAAATATGTGCTTGTCTCTCATGTTAAGTGCGGCATTAGGCAGGACATTTGTTTATTTAATTACATTACTGTTAAAGTCATTCTCATGGAAATTCAAAAGGAAGCCGCATTCTGGAGCGCAGATGCAAGAAGTTTAATATAGAATCCAACGTATCGACAGTCATGCATTCCTCAGGGTGAGGAAGGGTGATATTAAACTTTCTTGCATCTGAATTCCAGTGTGCGGCTTCCTTTTGAATTCCTTTGACGTTTACCAGCCACCACCTCTCTACACAAGGTGTATGTCTTCAACTTCGTAATATTAAAGTGATTATCATGAACACAAATATCTCATCAAGCGCAGTAGCAGTTACCAGCAATTGGCTTCTAAAGGCTTATCATGAGGAGACTGGAGAGTGTGGTGTGGTACCAGTCTCGCAGAGCCAAACTTTACTGTGTAAAGGGTTAACTGTGTCACGGTCCGCCTACTTGACGGGAGACATGCTTTGACACAACGACCAACCACATAACTTTTAATTTTAAAAGTGTAAGTTTTAACTTTTAAACTTACACCGAGGAGTCTGTTTGTAAACCTTTTGTAACGAGCTGTTTGCAGGTCATGCAAGTCTGTTAGGCCAGTGGGCTACGGTTAATGCTTTAAATAAATGTAGTAAGTATATATATAATATATATAATATAAGTAAATAAAGCACTGCACTAGCAATAACATCAAGAAACTGTCACTGGACATGTCATCCAGTTTTTGAGATATTTCTAATAAACTAACTCACCACATACGTGAACACAAAACACTAGATTTAATCGGAATACATAATGTCACCACCAGTGCAAACTGTGCATGCTGTACATAGACACACACACACAGAGAGAAGCCAGTGGGCTTAGGTGTCTCTGATAACAACCTCATCCATATTTAACCAATTATATGTGTGTGTGTGTGTCCGAGTGTGTCTTTGCTTGTTCATGCACACGTGTCATTTCTGCTCATTGTGTAGGGCTGAGAGCAAAGACAGGCTCCCACCGTCCTAGCGATATCAATAATGCACAAGTCAGATGCTGGCCTAACACCGTGCTACCTTCACAGCCCCAACAGGCAGACCAGGGAACATTAACAAGCAAGTGGCTAATACCACAGGAGGACATAGTGGCAGTAATATACATATTATTGTCCTCTCGCACGGGGGGGTTTGAGTAAGAACAGAATGCCAAAGGCAGTCTAACTAGACGTGACTGGCACTGAAGCGCAGTGGTCTCTTTTTAAACCCATAGATTTGAGTTTGCACGTTACATTACCGGTAGTCTCAGCGTCTTCCGTTCATTTGCACTACATACAGTAGTCACATTAAAGCAACTCTTGCTGAATGTCATAGCCCTGTAAGCATGTCAGCACTATCAGGAAACAGGGTGGTGGATAGTCCATTGGCTGTTAGCACTGTCAAGACCCTCAAACAGCCAGACCTGTCATTTAGGTACATTTAGGTGCACCATTCCTCAGTGCAAGCATGATTGTCAAGCATGTCAATCAAAATACTTCTCCAGTCAAGTAGACAGGTCTTCACATACGTTACTTAGCCAGCGCTGTGTCCCATACTATACATGCAAGTAAAGGCTGGCTCTGGGAACCTACATTACACTGGGCAGCTCTCATAAATTCAGTTGGTTCTCTCATTCAACCTTGATAATGACAGCAGTTTGGTGTCTTCCTTAAGGGAACACCATAGCAGCACCTCTATGAATTACGAACATTTAAGAAGTCTAGATGAGACTACAGTTCTTTCATAACCTGAAACTTAAAACTCATAGGATGAAGAGGTTAGCAGGCTGAGATGCTGTCTGTCTCTCTGTGTGTGTGTATGTATGTATGCAATACCGTAGCACAGCTAAAACAACAGCTTTAATGCATTTTGCTCGATGCTAGAACGCTACAGAACGCTGTTCTGTGTCCTATTGAGTGGGGCCCCATTAACTGAGCATACTCTTCTTACAAACAAATGGTTAACTTTATACCACAGTTAATTATCCACAACTCTTTTACATGGCAGACAATAGCACACAACATTATGTAAAATTACAGGCCGAACGACATACTGTGTGTGTGTGTGTGTGTGTGTGTGTGGGGGGGGGGTTGTGGGGGGTTTCTGACCAGCATGTTCGCTAGCTAGGCAGATAGAATATTTAACGTTAGCATAACAATTTACCAGCTAGGAGAGGCTTAGTGACTTGCTAGGTTTAATGTGTCTGTCGCTGTACGTGCTTCCGTGTTGTTGGGAGGATTTAAGAGCAGTATCTCTCCGGTAAGAAGACATATCTTGAATCCAGTGTTTAATTGCTCTGTAATCGTCTCTCTGACTGTTTGTACTGTCTGTCCTTTCGTTCATAATATGGATCCACCGCTTGCTTTTCCCATCAAATCAGTGCCTCGAGAGAATGCCTCTAAAAGTACTAGCCTTGAGTTATTGGTATTCACATATTGGTATTGGTAACACATTTACTGTTTGTGAGGTGATAAGAGTATGATGCTAACAGTGGCTAACACTAACAATGGCTTGATAAAATTGGCAATGTATTGTATCTTGGCCGCATTTCCCTTTACGTTATGCAACTACATTCTGACTGTGTGGAGCCAAAGCCTTCACATGTTGAAATTAAAATGTTTTCATATTAAATCTTGAAATTAGAATAAGCCTAAACCACAAAACTATAAAGGCATGAAGAAAAAAAAAAAACAAATACCGTAATATACCGTGAAACAGGTATGTCTTAAAAACAATACCGTGATATAAATGTTTGCTCAAACTGCCCCGCCCTACATACATCACAGCCACATTAACGTAATGACTCCCTCACTGTCATGCATGAAAGCATGTGTGTTCTGTCCCTGCGGGACACGCCAACAAGCGTGGGGCCCGTGGGCGAAGGGGAATGTGGTCGCCGCCGCCCCGAATCAAAACCCATCCAGCATGTGCGAGTGTTGATGTAAACAGAAAAGTTAGGGAAGAGAACGATAGAAGGAAGGAGAAAGACAAATGTGTGCGCTGTGTGTGTGTGTGTGTGTGTGTGTGTGTGTGTGTGTGTGCGTGCGCGCGCAAGCATGACATGCATCTGCCTCTGTGGCTATGTGACATAATAACTGCAAGCCTGCATCACATTGTCCCGCGTGTGTGTGTGTGTGTGTGTGTTCCATGCCAGCTCACTGGTTTAAATATAGTGCCTGGGCAACAGTCCGAGTTGACATTGACGTTACCATACCCGCCACATTAACACTGCACTAACGCTGGAACCAGAGAAGACACCAACAAGGAGAAAGGGAGGGAAAGACCTCAGATTCACGAAAACTCACATGCAGCCGCCCACACTCCGACCCCTGTTGCCAAGAACTGAGCAGGACAACACTGTTTGTGTGTGTGTGAGAGAGAGTAAAAGAGAGAGAGAGAGAGAGAGAGAGAGAAAGAGAGCGAGTGACATTCCTTGGCTAGGTGGATGCCAAGGAACAAGATGAACAAACGGCGAGACTATGTGCTGAGTTACTGTTTTCTAGTGGGGGCTAATGAGCCTCTCTGCCTAGCTTAGCATTCCTGCTAGCTACCAATGTGATGTTGATGGACTGGAGGTTAGGGTCATGATTCGGGCGATTACACAATGCTCCTCCAGCCGGTAGGTTTTCCGAGCGATGGCCGCGTATCCTGCTCACGAGCACGGCAAGGAACAAAAGTAAATGAGTCACTCGAGATGTCTAAACCTCACTGGCTGAACGAGTTATCCTTAAGCTGCAACGTCAACAAAAACAGGCCAAGTCCACTACTGTGGCGCTGACGCCCGTGTGGGTTAGACCAAGCGGGAACCTCCGGTGCTGAGAAATTAATCAAACACCGTAGAGCATCGAATGGCTGCTTGAGGCTGTCTGCGCAAGGGAGTCAATCCCCATAGACTCCAATGTTAAAATGTCTGACTTTACAGCAAAAAATAAACATGTTAACAGCCTGGTTAAAAAAAAACAGTTTTGGTCTCTAAAGCAAATTCATAATAACTGTAGGTAAAGGTATATTAGCCATACATGTATCCCATTATAATAAAAATGGGGCATAGGGGGGCATTACAGGTGGAATGATGTACTGCCAAGATGGTGACAGTATTCATATCTGTTCTTGAGAAAACTTATAAGCGATGTCACGGAGGCAGTTATAACTCACTCACCTCAAAAGGACACCCTGGTGCAGAGCACATCGTGTTTTAGTGTACCTTGTAGAGCGTCCGCTCTCTACACAGGAAGAGCCAGGTTCAGGTTACACGCGCGCTAAACAAAATTAGCCAAGATCAAATGTAGAGCTGGCTGGGTACTTGACAAATAACGAAGTGTACAATTGGTCGCGGAATGCCGCGAAAAATAAAGCAACTCAATCTGGATGGTGGCTGAAAGGGAGACCATCTCATTCTCAAAGGATCACTTGTAAAAGCACACCATGGCTCAGGCCCTGTCAGAGTGCACTTCAGCCAGCCATTGCTGCAGGCGAGATGCTCCGGGCTCTGTTCTCTGACCAGCCAGCATGCTGTGTGTCTGCATCACTCCTATGCAGAGAGATTCTGTCCATTATGAACTTATTATGAAGTCCTGTACTCTGAGGGCAACAGAACATGTGAGAAAGACGGGAGGAATCACAAAGGCTCTGAGTCCAGTTAGCCTACAAAACATACACACACACTTTCCATAATTACAGGCTTTCCCTCGCCTTGCTGCGGGCGTGTCTGAGAACCATTAGGCACAAGGAACCACAGTGGTTCTGAGAACATGAAATAGTGAAGACTATCGCAGAGGAAAGTGTGAGAACAAGAATTATGACCATGAATGTTCATGCACAGATAAATCCAAGCAGATTGTCTCTAGAGCATGAGTTCTACACATATTTGAAATACAACAAAACTCCCGAATCACTGTGATAATGCCAAGCTGATATGACAAAGCATCAATGTTTTTATATTTTAGAAGGAAAGGGACACATTTTATTATATTTACTCTAACAATTCAGGATTTGGTGCTTGTCCGTGATTTAGTCTGTGACATGACGTACGTGTTGAAGTGCAACATTTGTCAAATATATATATAGTATTACATATTGTGTCTTGTGTGTGTCATGTCGCGTTTGCCTACGACGCATGCTTTACGATAATACCGAGATATACAGGGACTGTATAGGTCTACAGGAAAGTGGCGCTGTGTCTTTAAGCAATAATCCATCCATTCTTGGAGAATTTGATGCCGACCATCATGGGCGGTTCGGTTTAATGTCCACAAGGACCGCTGGGAGATCCTTTACTATTAAAATCGACACCGTCCTCTCTCAAGATGTATAGCTGGATGACTGTGGCTGCGTGGCTCACGAATTAGGGCTGTCTTCTCTCGGACTAGCAGTAAAGACGTTCAGCATTTCAAAGGGTTGCAACAAAAGGCGACAACAATGTCGACATTCCCGACATGTTTCTGGGCTTTTATGAGGAAAACCGGGGCTTGTTCACAAGTGTGCAAGCAGTAACTCTAGCATTGGACGCGGTTGCATGTGTGTTGTGTCAAAACTACGCCTTTCAGTTATAGTTTGTCATTCTGCCATTTTCTGGATGAAGCATGAAGGCAAAATGCGCACATGCTTACAATATATAACGCATAACAGAAATTGAAATAAGATAATACCTACGTTTATTTTCCCCCTTTCTCCCCAAATAAAGTTACTATAATTCATTATTATTAATGTTTTGCTGCCAACTGTGCCCAATCGTATAGGTTTATAATAAGCAAAGGAACAAATACGGCAGAGGGAACAACTTCGATACGACACATGTCAGGTTATGACGCCACTGCAGCCTCAAAGTAGAAGTAGAAGAAAACGTAACATTAGCGGATATACCCTAATGGAATAGGCTACATACTATACTAAAGACAGAGACGCCACTAGAAGTTACATAGACAAACAGTCTTGAAATTGAAAACTATAATTAACCCCTCCGTCAACCCCAATATTAGGAGGATAACGTGCAGTTCTAAGGTTGACCAACACTCTGTAGACAAATATAACGCCCGTTTGTTGACTACTTACATCTGTAATAACAAATGTTTGCAACATTAAGCTATGGCATATAGGCATAGGCATATCAGTATACTGACATGCTGATTGGGTATTAAGATTATATCGTAAACTGCTACATCGGAGAGGATATGGCAGCCTAAATGTTGCAGTGCTTGTCAGAACAACAATTTGCACCCATAACAAAAGAACTCCAAAACAATAAATTGACCACAAAATGTATCTGCCTATTTGTTCTTTAAAACAAAATCCTATCGTAATTGCAAAAGTATGCTGATAAAATACGGGTTGTCCTATTTTAATCAGCAACAATGACTTGAAAAACAATTTATCAACTTTCAGGTGATTGCCATTTCCGAAAATACAAGCCCTCGCAGGTAATCTAGTGTTCTAAGGGGGAAGTGTGTGGCTTTCTATATCAACTGACTGCTGGCACCGTGAAAGTGAAGTGTGCTTAATAGTTTCTGACAGACTCGGTTAACTAGTCGATCTGAAGTTAGTGGTCCAACGCTGTTACGTGTGTGAGGGGGAGGAAGTAAGAGTCACACAAGACCAGTAGCCCACAGTGGGCTGTACTGGGAGAACCATAGGCTTTCTTCGCCGTGCAGAGCTTCTCCTTACCGCTATGAGCGTGTTATTCCTCTGCTCTATGTTGGAGGCTGAGTCGGGGTCTTGCTGCTTGCTCTGTTGCTTGGTGTTTGCAGACTTCTTCGCCCTCTGCTCCAGGCTCCGTTGGTAGAGACTGACCGTCTCCCTCCTTTCGATCTCCAGTTGCTCGGCGTGAGCTTGCTGGTACCTGGTCTCGCAGTTGACATGGTGTCTCCGGCAACCCTCTATCCGCTGCCGGAGCCTCTCCACCACGGTGCTGTGTTTAGGGATGCCCACGTTCCCGGGGACCACGCTCCCAGCTGGGTTCAGCCCGCTGTTGTTAATGCAGATACTACCGTTGGGTCCGGCAGCGGGGGAGGCAAAGTCCCCCATCATTGAACCGAGTGGCTGGTATTTTGGAAGAACTTTTCCCAAGCCCCCCTCCTCCTCCTATATTCTTCCCGCAAAAGTGTTCCAGCTAGGCAGCGGGCACGGGGTTAGGGAGAGACCTGGCTTGTTCGCCTACAGCGGAGGACGGACCGGGGAGTTTAAATAGCGTAGTTTACCAGTCATTAGGTGGGTAATGAGCGTTTCTTCTTCCCCTGTCCTACACACGGCAGCCTTTACCATTCAACGGGTGAAAACACCACAACACACCGAATATGAGTGTAAGCGAAACCCGGGGCAAGCAAAGTGCCGTTAGCTGCTACAATTTCAACAATAAACCCAGCCATACAACCCACAACTCGGTAGAAAACAGCAGGGTTTACCGGCTAACGTACGCGGCATTCAGTTCAATAGACACAAACAGTTCCACAGAGCAGTAACTCGCTCGTCGTATTATTGTGTTGTCCTTTGAGAAAAAGTTTTGCTGCCTGAACCGAACGGGTTCCGGAGTTTCTCTGTGAACTTGCATCTCATTGGTTTGGTCGGAAGTAATCCAAGTGAAGATGGAGAGTACAGAGCGCTCCCGGTAGTACCTGTACGGTAGATAGTATGTCAAGCCGTGAAAACGTCTCAGTGATACGGGGCTCGTCGCTGGTCACTAGCTGACGCCTGCCACCATCACAATAATCAAGTCCGTTTCTCCACCATGCCAGCGGAGTGATATCAGGACAAGAGTTGAGTAAAAACCAGCTAGAGGCTGTGAGTAGCCCGATGACGGCTCCAGGGAAAACCCGGAACGGATGACAACTCTGGGCGCTCGGATAGGTTATGTATGATGCGCGGATCATAAACGGACAACACGAGCTTTCCCAGCAGCATATATTTTATTAGGCTGAAGATGTGATCATTGATTCATTGTTATTGTCCCATAACACTTGCATAAAAAAAAACAACAGTTGACGCAAACCAAATGTCTTTGCCTGCATTTCAATCAGTAAGAGGACAAGAAGAAGGGTGTTTGTTTAAGCTCAGAGGTATCACTCTGAATGTTAGTTGGTACAAAATATGTAGACCAGGGGTCTGCAACCTTTACTATAAAAAGAGCCATTTGTGCCCAAAACATTTTATATGTATTTGTCTGGACCCCTGCCCTAGACAAAAGGCTATTTTTATATTGTATTGTTTTTATTCATTTTGTATTGTTTTTTAATGACGTTGTAGTGTGAAGCACTTTGTGTTACATTAATTTGTATGAAAAGTGCTATATAAATCAAGATTGATTGATTGATTGATTGATATTATATTGTAGCAAGCACATTAAGGAATGATAGGGAAACCAAGCATATTGGCCTACAAAACAAAAGTGGTCATGAATATTTCAAGTTTAAAAATAACTTCATATGGCTGGTGCAATAAATGAGATAAAATAAGTGCATTTCTAACTGAAATACACACATTTATAAGTATTTGTTTATTTGTCAACTATGAATTTCAGTGGTAATTATTATATAATCATTGATAAATCATTCATAATAATTGGCAATATTGCTTTCAAAACACCAGGACAATGTGAAGGCATTTTTTTTCTCCAAAACATCATATTAACTTACAGTAACCCCCCATGTTTACTGTAAATTGGTTTAGACCGTTATCAATATCTCTCACCACGGTTTATTTCTGAATTCTAAACATTTTGGTAGCAGTGTTTTGAATTCCTCCCTTCAGTGTGTAACAAACAGTCATGTCTGTGTTATTGACAACTTGTCTGAGGGCAAAGTTCAAATCAGACCCAGAGGTTATAGGTTTGGACGGTTGTGTTTGAGTTGTTAAAAATTGTGTGTAAAGATTTGAGAACAAGTGAATTGTTCCAGGAATTGTGTCTAAACAATAAATAAAAACTGTAATAGTCCAATTAACTCTGAATTCTGAGCCACAATTAGCTGTTCAGAAGACCCCCATGAACAACTCACTAAGAGAAGGAGTTACCCTGCCCGGAAGAAGCCCGGGGCCCCCATCTGG
>JAODOY010000001.1:461922-473667 GCA_025399855.1 Forbesichthys papilliferus | reverse complement strand
GTACTGTAGCTCCACCGGGCAGCTCTGCTGACCTGACCGGGTACTGTAGCTCCACCGGGCAGCTCTGCTGACCTGACCGGGTACTGTAGCTCCACCGGGCAGCTCTGCTGACCTGACCGGGTACTGTAGCTCCACCGGGCAGCTCTGCTGACCTGACTGGGTACTGTAGCTCCACCGGGCAGCTCTGCTGGCCTGACCGGGTACTACTGTATAGCTCCACCGGGCAGCTTCATTGGCCTGACCGGGCTCTAGCTTGACTGGGCAATTCCACCCCATCCAGTCCTTCTGTGATCTGTACAGATAATAAAAAGAAAGCAGGCATTGTTTATTGTTTAAATACTGTAATAGTGGAATAGCACATGTACAGTAAATGTAGTCAGCATCAGAGGACCTTCACATCAGCCCTCCTATGCTGTTTTTTAATCACACGAGACATACAAACATTAAGAGACCACCTCAGCACTTTCTCTGATTTTTACTACTTATAATTTTATTTTACTTACATGTAATATATGTTATATGTTATATTTTTTACATTTACAGTATATTTATACTTTCACATTTTAAAGAATGTGCAGTGGTCTTAATTTTTTTCGCGAGTGTATGTAATCCATACAGCGGACGAACTGCTCAGCAGAGTTAGTGTGTTTTCTTGGAATTCCATGGGGAACCACATCTGGAGTTGATTTTCACTCCAGGCCTGAGTGCTTACCTGAATAACAGCAAAAAGTTTGTGGTTTTACCCCCTCTAGTCAGGTTGTCTAGAGACTGACCTCGAGGTAGTAAAGTTCTAAGCATCTGTTTGAGATCTTCCAAAACTGGTATTGGTCTACTACAGAATGAATTATACATACTGTAGTTAATTATTGTCTTTACTGGACTTTTATACAAAGCAGGCATCTTGTCACAAAGTATTTTAATTTTAGTTTTAACAATGTGCACATTACATTGCATTATATGACATTTTTACAGCAACATGTTTGCTTGTTAAGGCATTTGGGAGTCTTTTGTGATGTAAATTTGCCTCAGCTTCCTGCAACCTTTAGCATAAATGCTTTCAAGAAACGAGAACAGACTTAAAACCCAAAGCCAGAAAGAGAACTTCTTCAGGAATTTAGCATAGGTGTGACATACTGTAGATACTGCTTGTCCCCTCCCTTGTCATCAAAGGCATATTGCACCACACTGAGAATTGCCCTAATTTCAGTTCTTTTATATCAAATATAATGTGCTTCGAGCGCTCGTTGCGCACGCCACATGTGAATTGTGCTTGTGTGGGGATGCAAACTTTGCAACTTTTTTAAAATCCCAGTGAGCCTTGCCTGACAGGTCTGTCACTCGCTGTGTTTTTGGTTTTCTCTTCTTTTATCTTTGACTGTCTATTTATCGCTTCACCAGCAAGTATATCTTACCCCATCAATTGATTAGCATGCATCAAGACGTTGTCGCCGATGTGAAACTTCATTTGAATCTTAAGAACACTCTGCACTCGTGTGTTTCAACCGCTATCCGTCAGCCACATCAGTGGTAGACACGGTAGATGAAGTCAAATCGAAGCACACTCCAACACTATATATAGATGATGTGTCACCTCTCTCATGAGACAAGGCACCTTGGAAGTTGTCGATACAGAGAGCTTTATCTTTTGCAAAATAACTCTGAAAGTGGAGTAGGGAGTCGAGATTAAACAATTATTCTCTTTTTCCTTTGTATGCTTGAAAGTGGGGGGGGAAAAAAAAGACAAGATTGCTCTAAAGTGTGTGGAAATGGCTATGGGGCCTTGTTTTTGATCCGCCTGTCCATCAAGGAAGACGATAAGAACCTCCCGATGCATCTGATCGTTAGGTGTCCTCAAAGTGTCTCAAAGTCTCTTTGTTATAGCTGAATGCGTCGATTAAAGACGGGAGTATCATTTATTCATTTTGCCATTGAGCGAACAAAAGCGTGGATTCAAGAGCTTAGCGCTCATTTTCGTCAAAGTCTCGAGGTGCCGTGATGAAGTCAGCTTTCTTTTCAGAAAGACTAGAATGGTACAAAATATTGGGAAAAATTGGGAGCGGAGAGAATGATTTTTACCTGCAATTTATTTTTCTGATCAAAGTGGTGGACAAACTTTATTCAAGTTTCCTTTAAAAATCATCCTGCAGTTACTATTGTTCATGGATGAAGCATAAAACATATTCCACCAAAACAAAGAAAATCTGTCAATCTATCTATCTATCTATCTATCTATCTATCTATCTATCTATCTATCTATCTATCTATCTTATATGAAGCGAACACATACAGAGTGAGAGACATTGAGACCATTTCTGTTCCGTCTCAATGTCTGACTCTTTTTGTCTTTTCATTTTTGATTCCAATCCTGTTGCAAGGTTTCTCTCAGAAGTTGAAAAGTTCTTTTCAAGCCTGAAGTTTTTGCCGTCTTCACTTTTCAACTGGCAAGATGAATATAGCTGGGACAAAGCAGAGAAAGGAAAGGCTTTTGACAAGACTTCTGAGGGCCCAGGAGCTCGTCCTGTCTCTTCCTTTGCAGTTTTCCGCATAACCGGCTTTCTCGCATGGCTGCTAAAAAGACATGGTATCAAATGCAAACTGAGGAGTCACCGTCTTTTAAAATATATCAGTGGAGCCCGTGTGGAGATGCTGCTCAGCCCAGATTTTTCACAACTCTTCACAACTCACAAAATGATAAATTGGTGCATTTTTTTATTTTCCTATTGCAGATGCAGACAGTCAGTCTCACGTTCTACAGACATTTTTAAGAAAACAATAACATAGTACATACAGGTATGTATAGTACAGATAACATGTATTTGAATGTACTTTTTATGTGTTTATAATAAAATAATGTGTAACGTAATGCATACATCTATGTAAATAATTGATTAGATTTATTTTAATGTCTATACCCATATCTCTGCCATTGCGAGAGTTAGCCCTCAGGTACATTATTACAGTAATATAATCAAATATAATGTCACATAAAATCATATCATATAGGAAAGGCTGTTGAAAACATGGGGAAAATGTTACTTTTTTCTTGCAATTCTTTTCATTTGTCGTTTTCTTTATCCATCCATCTTCATCCACTTATCCGGAGCTCTGTCGCGTTTTCTTTATTTTGTCTTTATTTTATTTTATTTTTATATTTAGGCAATGTCACCTCCTCTGACTACCATAGGTTAGCCAGAAAACTTTACACGTTGAAAATGTAAATTAATACAATCATAGAGATCTGTTTTAGTTGTGGTTTCGGAAACCAACAGATCCTGTTGATACTGGAAGAATCAAATGTATCTTTCTGGACCCCCTGAAAATAACTCTGACAATCAGCTCCGGAGGAGACTAAACAAGACAGAAGCTAAGGTGGCCTCTGTCATACACCAACAGCTTCAAACCGCAAGCAGAGAACATGGTTATCGGTGGATGCACAAGAAATGTTGGATGTTTGGGATTATCACTGACTGAAATTGATGCGGAATTGCCTGTGAGCTGTCACTGTTCTCACCAATAATAATATCCGTTGTTATTGGCAACAACAGTTATAGAAAACCTTGTGATTACTTGTGAGTCATTGTTGGTTTTGTAAACTATACTTCAAGCCACATCATTTTTCTACAGAAGCCATCAATACAGCCGCTGATACAGATGGGGGTTTGCTTTACCCATTAACGTGTTGCACATTATTTGGACCATGACTGTTACTGTATAGGCTTCTTCTCAAGCGATTCCACACACGTAAATCTAATACATTCCCTCCTATACACACATACACCACCCCTTGGACACTCACACACACCCCTATTTATTAATATGGTGTTGTATACTGTACATAGACTATTTGTTTATTTTGTCCATACTAGGGCAATATGCCTACAATGTTTCTAAACAGTATTTAGTGGAATTTTTCCATTCTGTTGTTAATATACTGTTAAGACACTTTGCTTTATACAGCGATTCCATACTACAGTAATATACAGAATGTTCCATACTGTACGTTTACATAGGGTTACCACTCTGTTCTTCTATAACTCACACCATGCATGTCCGCCTTTCACATATATTTCTTCTCGTAGAGGTACTTGTGTGATGCATATTGTACTTTAGAGGGTACGACGCTACTAAACCGTGAGCAATGGCATTTAATTAAATTTCCTCTATGTGGATTGATGACAGTAGACACAACTTAAAGTTAAATTTGAATTGTCAATGTGTAAGGATTCTGGCTAATATAATGCAGAGGAAGTGATTGAAGAAAAAAAGAAAAAAAAGCCTGAATTTTGAAAAGAAGAAAAGTTCCAAGAAATAATTTTGCAATTAAGCACATTTTTATGTGGCTAAAACTGGCTTCTATATATACCTATACATAATACGATATACATTTTTTAAATTAATTAATTAATTAAACTTTTTTTTGCGACAGATTTTCCGTAAATGAGATAAATGTCTCTAAAAAGCGAAATAATAACAAAACAAATACAGAATATTTTCAAGTGAAATTAGGAGTTTTTTAGGCTGACAATCCGGACAATCTGCTCAAATATTTCAAGTCTAAACATTCAGTGCTATGCATTCACTGAGGCTGTGGGACCTGTGGTTTAACACTTTCAAGAAACACTTGCTGAGGCACACTGTGGGGTAGCATCAAGGGGCCTGAAATAGAAACTAGTACTCTGTGCAAATAATCACCCTAGGCCACTGTAAACCGTCATGTTTATTCATTGTAAATCGTGAAAAAGAATGCTTTAACATTGTGTGGCATGTGTATTTCAAGGTTTTTTAGCAATGCATGGTATCTGAATTTCCCCCTCACAACCGCAGGCTTTCTGCCTCTCTCCTTCTCTTTTTCTCTATTCTGAAGTATTATTCTGACTCTTTCTCTCTCTCTCCTTCTCTGTTTCTCTATACTGAAGTATCATTCAGACTCTTTCTCTCTCTCTCCTTCTCTGTTTCTCTATACTGAAGTATCATTCAGACTCTCTTAAAACTGAAAACATTTAATTATTGAAGGCTTCCTAAAGAATGTGTCTGAAACCATTTCCAAACAATTTCCATGCATTTAAAAGGACACTCCTCGATTGAAATGAGTGCGAAAAAAGCACTCATTATATTGAAACCATAGAAAAGCCATATATATATATAAAATGATCCCTGGACCTGTGCTTCTGTTATTTTAGAAGCTCAACACCCAAATGTTTGCCAATTGATGTAACTACACTAAAGTGCAGCTAAGGCAGACACATTCCAATATACAATAGTGTGATGTCAGTCTTTCCCTTAGCCCCAAACTTACCCCACTGGTTATTCCCCACTGTCTACTCTGTAATTCTGATTCATATAGTAGTAAAACACGCCTCTTCCTTTGATGTGTAGTTTCCTCACCTCATGCTCCTATATGTTTACCTGCTAGATAGTGGACAGACACGCCCACTCTAAACCTGCCCTGCACAAACTTTGAGTCGCTTTGAGTGACTATTGCTTTAACTCAAATGAGCAACTGCTCACCCCGCCCCCTAGTGATGCGCGGGCCTGCGGGTTGACCCGCAGGTCAGGTAAGCTTATCAGAAACCTTTTCGGGTGCGGATTGGTCAGATCAAAACAAGGCAACGCAGCGTTGCAGCTATGGCACAGATGATGCACTGAAGCAACGGTGCAGATCCTCTCATGCCCTGGCTGTCAACAGACTAATCTGCATTGGCCATACAGAACTATAAAGTTGGTTAGGGCTGCTTAAACCTTTGTTTATTTAATAGCATATACGCAGACACACTACTGCCCATAGGCTCTGCAATCATGTACAGTATTATGCTAGCATAGTATATTGCTAACAGATAAACGAATCAATGAAATAAGCCTAGTATAGCAAGGCTACCGCTCACTCACTTTGCTGTAGCATAAGGCATAAGTACTTTGGTGGCTCTGCTATTGTCTACAGCAGTGTATGTCCCTTTGAAACCTGCATTGAAATTATAAAACGGTACTCTATATTGCTATACAGGTTAATGATGTTGAGTTGTGCCAGGTTGAAGTGGTTGATTAACGCATTTTTTTGCAGGTCGGGTGGTGTGGGTTAGCTCTCATAACTGGGCAGGTGCCGGTTAGCTCTCATAACGGGGCGGGCGGGTGCCGTTTGTGAAAAACCACGACCCGGGCATCACTACCGCCCCCTCTTTCCGCATAGTGTGCTGCTGTAGTATTTATCTATTTTTTATACATAATGCGCAACAAACACTTTGTCAGTAGGAGGGTCCAGTCCAACCTAGGCTTAAAGGTTTGTTTCTGCCTCACTCAACCTGGCAGCTATGATAAGGGCACTTACAGCATGTAACGGTGGCCAGCTGGGCACACGGTGCAGTTAGTTACATAAACCTCCCTCTCTGACACCTCGAGAACACTTAGTGGCAGATGCTGGAGCCCTCGGGCTTAAGCATTCTTTGCTACGGTGTTTGCTATGTAGTCCATGGGAGTGGGGTTCATGTCCCAGCACTGTAAAAAATGTCTCTTCAAAAATAAGTAAAAAAATGTTGATTACAAGGTCATATTTGCACAAAATAGGTAAATAAATCTGTTGGTTGGAACAGATTGTTGGAAGTGAAAATTTGCTTGGGAAGATTTCTTGAAATAAGACATTATAGCTGAATAGAAGAGCTATTGTTAGGTAATTGTGTCTTATATTAAGTGTAGTTAGATCTTTTTAATAGAAATTAGACAAATAATACACCTTCTTTGCAGTGAGGTGGGACAGACCTCCCTCACAATTACATTTCTTTGCCCTTACCACCTTGACACATACATTGCATTTGCAATGCACACTTCCTTGCACAAACACATACACATGTTACCAAAAAAAAAGATCCAAATTCACACAAGAAATGTCTTTCAAAAACCAAAGAGATTTCTATCAAGAAGAAGCGGAGTGACAAGTAGAGTGACATTTTGAAGCCTTGGAGCTTTATATGGGCTTTGAGAGGAAATATGATAAGCTATGTCTGTGGAATGCCTTGTTGAGAATGTGCCAGGATTTGAACTCTCACCCTTACATTACACTGTAGTTGCTGAACTCTGCTTGCAATAGCTGGTGCATTCCTTTTCCTTTTTAACTCAAGTGAGTTTTTTTAAATTTTAAGAGAAATACTTTAATAATATTAATGACAAGAATAATAATAATACATTATTTCATGTACAGGGGAATGGAGCCAGATTGTGAAGGGCCTTGTCTCCATGAAGAGGAGAGTCTTGAAGTTTGTACAGAATTTTACAGGAAGCCAATGAAGTTAAATCCGAATTGGAGTCATGTGACCTGCTGTGTTTGTGATGATTCTGGCAGCAGAATGCTGTGCTAAATGGAGTTGATATATGAGTTTGGTTGGGATGCAAGAGAGAAAAGAGTTGCAATAATCCAGATGTGACGTGACAAAGGCGTGGATGAGGGTGTTGAGTATGAAAGTGAAGAACATAGTCTAGGTACTGTATGTTTCTGAGGTGGAAGAAGGATGTTCAGGTGATGGTTTTGTGTGATTCAATGGAAAGAGAGTTATAAAAAGTGATGCCAAGACTTTTTACGGTTGTTGACAGTGGGATAAGGAAGACCGGCAATGTGGGGTTGTCTTGTGGAGAGAGTGGATTTTGAGTCAATGAGCAGGACCTCTGTGTTGCTGTTGTTGAGTTTGAGGGCATTAAGAGTCTCTGGATGTCTTGATGGTAGTTGGTGAGGGAGATGGAAGGGGGGAAGAGATGAGGTGCGTTTGGTTGAGATGCAGAGCTATGTGTCGTCCGCGTAGCAGAGAAAGTCAACGTTGCGGTGTCACGTGATCTTGTCCAAGGTTACGTGTTAAATTGCAGAGGGCCCAGCACAGAGCCTTGGGGGACACCCAGTGAGACTGCTGCAGATTTTCATTTGTGAGGTTTTAGTTGGACAAATTGTTGGTGGCCAGTGAGATAGGACACAAACCAGGAAAGAGTACCTCCTGCAATACCAATACCTGCCAGACGTTCTCGGAGGATTGGGTGAGATATAGTATCCAAGGCTGCTGTCAGGTCAAGTAAGATAAGGATGGATAGGAGGCCGAAGTCAGCTGCACGGAGGAGGTCATTGGTGATTTTTACTAGAGCTTTTTCAGTACTGTGTTTGGGACAGAATCCAGACTGAAATTATTCAAATTGGTTATTGGAATATAAATGATTGATGGGGCGGAAGTTGTTCAGGTCATTGGTGTCAGCATTTTAATGAATTGCACAATTCAGGTTTGGGGTCGGCGTGGGAGTTATCGGTAGGTTAGAGTAAACTGTTGAAAAAATAAGTTTGAGGTTTTTGTCAGAGTAGTAGGTAGATCTGGCTGTTTATCCTCTGTTCATATCACAAAAAAAAGAAGGATAAATAGCCTCCAGCTGACAATGGCGTTAGATAGGCCTGTTCTGCATGTATTTTAATACAAAATAAGCAAAGCAAGCTCAGAAGTAAGCTGTAAGCTGTGAAGTATGTTGAGTGTTTAAAGCGCTTGGCAGCATCCATAAAGTGTTGCTTTAGCTACTGCCCCCTGCTGGACTCTCCAGGCTATTGTACGATGTCGGTCTTTACATGTACTGTACAACCTGCACAAGAGGTAAACATCACAAGAGGTAAATATCATGAGCTGTGCCTGCACAGTCATGCAGGTATTTTACCAGGAACAGTGTGTGAAAGGGCTTAAGTGTGTTATTTTGTGGTCTGGGATATAAAAATGCATAATATTTTTTATTATATTATCTAGAACATTTTAATGCATTTTTCCAATGACTTTATTAATTTACAGTCGCCTACAGTATATCCATACAGGTGCCTTGAGTTTCATTACAAAATACCATGACCCAGATAGAGCAGCAGAAGCATATTCATACTTGATGGTTTGATCGTAGTATTGATGCTATCCCTTCAATTTTTATGTAGATAGTGAGCGTGAGCGTCTATCACTACTGTGGCTTTTAAATAATTGATCTGCAAAATTATCCTAGTGCCAAGTATAGCTAAAATCCCATGCGTCATCCGGTCCACATTAATAATCAAATACAATTATGTATACATGCACACAAAAACGCACCAACCAGTTACGCTGACAGATCAATGCATTCTACTATCCACTATCCGCCCTCCTCTCAAACACACACACACACACACGCACACCTACACACACCTACACACACCTACACACACACACACACACACACACACACACACACACACACTTTAACAACATTAACTGTTTCCACTAGTACGCAATTGAGAAGTGTGGTCATTCATTTTATACACTAACTACATAACTTTTGTTGAGAAGTTTGTAAGAAGTATGAACAAAAAGATCTCCGTTTGCCTTCAAACATTCTATAATGCTTATAAACCTTTATTTTTGCAGGAAAGGCTGGACATTGGTAGGCAAAAAAGCTTTATATCACAATAACAGACAACATTAATAGATAGATTAACATTTGTAAAAATAATAAAACAACTCGAAGTAATAAAAGTAATACAAAGCTGCAAAGTTACAAACATTGCAGGTCAGGGAATCAATATCAACACGTTTCTTTGCAATCTAAGAAACAGGGCAGAGTACATTAATGTTTTTTTTCCTAAAATCTAGAATTTAATTTATTTTTAGTAACTTCTAAATGAACCGGTTCTGTACCTTTGACCAACTTTTGACATGGACATATGGATGAGCTTTGTGATTCTGATAAATATGGTTCACTTATCATATCCTACCTAGTGCAGCATTTCAGTTCTCACTTTTGGCATGACACCCACCTTAGGACGGGGGAGTCATTCTGTAATATTATTAATATTTTGTTTAATAATTTTTTATTAACATTTTTCATTTAGTTTTAGTTGTGTAGGGTATTCAATAACTCTTGAAAACCACTCTCTCAAATTACATCATATTAAATTAAAGGGAGGGTCAGTGATTCTTGCTAACTTCAAACTCAAATCAATGCAGTATTGCTCCGTGGCCCTCCGCCGCGGCGCCTCACACGTCGAAATGCATTGTGAAGCAAAGCATAGTGCTATTGCTTTGTTGATACGAGCGGTGTTCACCGCTTTGTTTATGTTCCTATTGACGAAGCCAGGTAGAAGTATCTGATTATCTTTTAAACACGCACAGAGCTAAGTTAGGTAAGAGTAAGCTAGCGAAATGCAAGGAGATCATTGTTGAATTTGACACAAAGTGTATTAGCTTACTGTACATTCAGCTTGCAATAGATTTAACCAGACACATAAAACAAAATTAACAAATAAAGTCCAGCGTGGCAAAATAAAATACATAAAGATAAATAACATGGAACACGCACACACACACTCACACACACACACACACACATTATGTCTCACAAGCCATCAGTCTTGTGTGCTACAGCTGGCCTGGGGCACTAAAGTCACGTTGTCCCAGAATGATTGAAGGTCCAGCTGGTGGCCAGAGCTTTTGATCCCTCTCCCTTTCATGAGAAAGATAAACAGCTCCTCGTCGTCACCAATGCTATAGGCTGATTGATACACACACACACACACACACACACACTCGCACACGCACGCACTGTGATCACAGTCAGGGTCTTGCACACCCACACGCACTCGCACACACACACGCACACACACCTTTACAAATTGTTTAATGGATGCCCTCTCTCCAACTGTAATCACTCCGCTAATGACCTGCTTGAACTCTGAATGAAACCCAGAGGGGAAGAACAAAATGGTGGCGATAGAAATAGTGAAAGAGATTGCTTATTGAAGACAGAGTGTGATAGAGAGATACTTTTTAATTTATTCACCTACATAAGAGGCCATTCACATACATAAGAGGCCATAAGGGTTAGAATACAGTATATTCCAAAATATTGTACTGTATTTGAAATATTGAGATGTTTTGCAGCGTGATGAGATTATTGACATGTTGTAAAATGTATATATTCACGTCCTCAGTGGTCAACATCTTGGCAGAGATGCAGTACTGTCATACATTTAGAAGGCAATATAGGAATGATCTGTGTGCTCTTCTGTGGTACGTTTTAATGTTCTCTGGGTGTTCTTTGGTACAATTTTTGAATGTACTATGTGTGTTTTATGGTACAATAGTGGAAGGTTTTGTGGTTGTATGATGGAATGGTAGAATGTTCTGTTTGTTGTAACAATGTTGGTAGAATGTTAGAATGTTCTATATGTGTTTTGTCATGCATACAAAGGCAAGCAGCAGATGCACACATCAAAGGTTGTGTGTGTGATATGAATAGTTTACTTTTATATAAGATCACAGTGGTGGGCAACACGGTGGATAGCACTGTGGCCTCACAGTAAGAAGGTCCTGGGTTTGAACCCTGGTCGTCCCGGCCTTTCTGTGTGGAGTTTGCATGTTCTCCCCGTGTCTGCAAAGGTCCCGGGTTCGAACCCTGGTCTTCCCAGACTTTCTGTGTGGAGTTTGCACATAGCTGTAGTTGCTGCTGCTTGCTGCTTGCTTGAGGAATGGGTTATATGCAGAGAACAAATGTTGCTACGTGATATGACAATAAAAGCACCTTTAGATCTTACACACTATAATTTTAAAGGCATTGACCTGCAGCTTTCCTGATTTGCAGGATTGTTGAGGTGTAAATTACCTTAAATGATGAGTATGTCATCTAAAAAAAAACAGTAACTTTGACAATCGAAAAAAAAGCACCGCCCCTTGCCTCAATCATCCTTCCTAAACCACGCCTCCAATACACGTGAACGCGCAA
>JAODOY010000001.1:444290-459800 GCA_025399855.1 Forbesichthys papilliferus | reverse complement strand
GACTGTGCGCGGTTTTCACATTCCTGCGACTCTCACAGATGATGGATATTTCTAATCGTATTGTCAGAGCATTTAATATTGTCATTGCTATCAGGGTGTAAAGAGAATTTCAAGAAATATTACTAAATGTGCTTCTGAAGCAAATAGCATACTCATCCTTAAGGCCGCCGCCCAATAAAGTGACGCCAGTATTTTAACTAGTAACTATTGAATTTTAATGGGTGCACTGGCAGATTCTGATGCCAAGGTTTAGAACATTGTTATATTTCATGAGTGTCAAGCCATAGAAATGCATTGCTTCCCCATCTTTATATATTTTCTAGCATGTATTTTTTATATCATTATTTGACTTGCCGCCAACCGACGCTGCCAGTGTGCGGCGGCCTTTAAAAGCAGGGTCAGTTATTATCGAGAATGCTTGCTAGCTCATTTCAAAACAATATCCCTCCGCAGCGCAGCCTCACACATTGAAGCACACTGTGAAGCAAAGCGTAGTACCAACTACGGCTTTGGTGATGTGAGCAGTGTTTGACACTTTGCTATTTACGGAGCAAAGGCTGTGTAGAAGTACCAGATTATTATTTCAGCACACACAGGGAATGTTAAAGTAGCGAAATGCAAGGAGATATTTGGTGAATTTGACTAAAAAGTGTATTAGCTTACAATTAGCTTACAATAGCTGACTATACCTTAATGTAGAATGATGTTTGATAGCCCTCTCACTCACTCATGTGCCTCGCCATGGTGTTCTCATTTGTATTTGGATTAATCTCCACAGTTATCTTGGTGTTAGCAAGAGCACAGGACCAACAAAGACAAATGGGATGTTGAAGTGACATAATGTGTTTACAGGCTGTCAATCATTCACCCCATGTTCACACTAGGCAATTGCACAAAACAGTCATTTACTGGACACTTTTCCACGGAGCGCTATTATAGTGTTACAAGGAGCAGATAAGGATAAGCTTGCTGAAGGATGCTGACAGGTAGGTCAACTGTGGGGAATTGAACCAACGACCCTATACTTGGGAGTCTAACACCCATAGATTATCCTGCCTCTCCCCTCTGCCAACAATGACATGAATAAGAGTCATTAGCGGCTCACTGGCCAATTAGGATATTATATTTACCCTTATTAGTATTAATAATAGTAATAATAATAATAATAATAACATTGGATGACATTCGGGCAAGACAAGTCGATGTATTTTAGATTTTGAGGATACAATGGAGACATACATTCCAACTAGAGATACAGTAGACAAAGTATTTGTCTTCCTTTGTTTCCGTTGCATGTCAAATCTCTGGTCCCTGGACAGCAGAGTGCTGTAATAATGTAAGATGAAAACTTTGACAAAAACTATAACAAAATAACAAAAACAACACTGAAACTGTTAGTTTCCTACCACGCCACAATGAAAGCATCCAAAAAACAACAGGCGGTTTGTTCAGAGATGCTCCGATTGACAAAATTAACACACCTCCCAGTCCAACAACCTTGCTAGTTGTTGTCAGACGTCTTTTCACAGACTGTGTTCACTTTGTCTGGCCACAATCCATTGTGAAGTGTGAGTTATTGCCTCCTACTGGGTGTAATTTTGAAAATATTGGACAGTGTTTAACCACTCTGAGTTGCTACAATTGTTTTGATCACCTCATCTAGCTCTACCATCATTTCCAAACATGTTTGACTTCCACGTCATCTCACCAACCCACCCTGATTGGACCACTAATTGGTGGCTGTGAAAATGCTAATGCAAACAGGGTTTCCAGACTGTAAAGTTTTAGATGAGAACAATATTCGGGCGAAGCCAGGCTAAGTATTCAGTGCCCACTACCTACATTAGTGTAGTGTGTTATGTGGGCATGGACATGCTGTTCTATATTTATATAACATTGTCCTAGTTTGTCCTCTGTGTTTAAGCGATTGTGTGGAGGGATTACCCTGTCTGTGTATACAATACTACTGATACTTACTTACTTACTAACTATCACTACTACATCTGCTGCTAATGCATTTACTCGTCACAAAATAAATAGTGTATCTGCCACAGATATGCTATTTATCGCATTGTTGCATTGTATCTGCACTGTTGCTGATACATACAGTGAAGTTAGTTGTTTTCCACTATAACATTGTCTTGTGATTCGCAAGTTAACTGCTAACCATTGTATTTTAAATTAGGCATGATTCACTTTCTGAAGCGGTTGCATTCTATGAAGCAGCCACAGAGTAAATAGACACCGTATGGACCACAAATGCACAATCACAGAGTCTTAGTGAGGGAATTATTTAATATGGCTCTACATTTCCCAATTACCTGTTGCATCAGAGGCCATTTTGGGGCCATTTTTCCTTATCAAAAGCAGATATCAGCATATAATGTATGGCCTGGCATCAACTGTATACATATACTCGCATTGGTGTTGCACAATGGCTAAGAAAGAATTCAAGATTTAGACTGCGTGTTATTTGCAAAATAGCAGTATTTATGCCATTTTGTGATGATTTTTATGACTATGTTGCAATATTAAAATCACAGTGCCATTAAAAGAACATATTATTTCCCCATATTTTCTCTGTATGCTGAAAGGCATCTCACTTTTGAGTGAGAATAAACATCAGCTATTACATGTACAGAGATCGAGAGATGATTATAGCAAATCAAAAAGATAATGTTAGAGAGCTTGTTAGCGAACAATGGAACCACAAGTGTCTCTCTCTCTCTCCCTCTCTCTCTCTCTTTTACGGTAATCCCTCTGGTAGCACTAAGGCTTCTCCATAAATCAGTGTTTGTATGAAACACCAGCAGGAGCCAAAGGTCAAAGGAGAAAATTAGCAGCTGTCTCTTCCTATCCTTTCATGTTAGCCGTGGGGCTAATCGCCAAGCACGCCATCAGCCTCATTTCCACTTTAAAACACTCCCCGACTAGCTGGAGTGGAGCTGTGTGCCGTCTTTTAACATTTTATGGCGCCAGGTTTCACTCTGAGAGGGAAATGGTTGTTGTATGGCGTGTGTGCGTGTGCGTGTGCGTGTGCGTGTGTGTGTGTGTGTGTGCGTATGTGTGTATGTGTGTTTGTGTGTGTGTGTGTGTGTTTGTGCGTGTGCGTGTGTGTGTGTGTGTGTTTGTGTGTGTGTGTGTGTGTGTGTGTGTGTGTGTGTGCATGGTGGGGCACTAACCCTATGCTTTCTTTGCTCTCTCTCTCCCTCTCTCCCTTACTCCTATCTTTCTACACTCCTTTTCTTTCCTCCGTCGCTTCACATTAACCCCAGGTGTGGGAGGGAAAACACTGGAGCAGGGCCTTCTGACGTTGTTGTGTTGACACATTTCAACAGGCCTCGAGGAGAAGTGATGATTAGCCCGGCCTCTGTTTTGCTAGTTTTGCTTGGACCAAACGGGCTGTGTTGTTTATAAAGGGCCTCACTGCAAAGGCTCTGTGAACTTAAATGACCTAATACGAGGTTGTGTTGGGTAGTGAAAATGCGTAACTTGGGTGCCCATCATTGAACACCCATTGCATATTGTAACTGTCCTTGAAGGGGGATCCTATGTTTTTGGGGAGAATGTATCTTTCAAAATACGATTAAAGCTATTGGAGGTGCCACTTAAAGTATTTCCTGTGTGAATTGTGGAGCCCAGAGTTGTCAAATAAGTGACTTTATTAGTGAATGTGACCAACTGGTTTTCTGTTCAGCTCTGTTACTTAAAGTGAATACAATTAGTATTTGATGAGCATGGTGGGGTTAGGAAGAGTCTTGCTCAGTGAAGCGCACAGTACCGGCAGGCTGGCCATTTATGGGATCAAATGCCGTAGATCTCTGTTGGGAGTCAACCGCTAATGTCTCATGCTCTTTGTTGTTGTTCTGTCCCATCTGTCCACATTCTCTGAACCTCCTCCTTTAACGTCCTTCTAATGTTTACTGTCCTGCTCCGCTCATTTTTTTATCACGTCCTTCTAACTCCTATAGTTCTTTCTTTCTTTCTATCTCAACTTATTTCTTTCTTTCTATCTTTCTTTCATTGTTTATTGTCTCTCTCACTATGTGTGTGTGTCTCTCTCTCTCTGTGGGAATGTTTTCCCTATCGGTTGTCAATGCCGTCAGTGAGGTGTAGCAACGGTTTGTCTTTGTTGATCTTCCTCTGTGAAACAAAAGGATGCATTTAAATGCATAACAATTGAATATTATTTAGCTTTTTTAGGTTAGGGTATATCCTCTGAACCAAAGTGATTGTCATTATTTACTTGATCAATAAGTATGCACTTTGCAATGTCTTTTACGTTTAGTAATTTTTTGATGACTCAAGAAATGTCTGCCCCGACTATCGGTTTAGATTTTATTAAAGACACAAACATCTATTGAAATTTGCCGGACATCATCATAGGCCCAGTAAAAGTGTACATTTGTCAAGCAATTCTCTATGCTTCTCTATGTCTTTGCCTATCTGGTGTGCAGTGTTTTGAAGCTCACCCCAGCACTGCACACCTGCTGAGAGAATCTGCGTGGCACTGGGAAACATCCCACAACAGGGTCAAAAGGCTTTTATCTTAGCTTTACTGGTGAGCCCACAAACCCCTCGGGAGTATTGGAACAATACGCAGCTGGCCGGCACTGAAGACATAAATGGTTGCTTTCGTTCGCTGTATTGGGAACTCCCTTTATTTACAACACGAGGGTTTATGTTTTCTTATCTGTCAAGCAATGATTTGTTGTGTGTTTGTGCATTATATGCAAGTGTGTGTGTGTGTGTGTGTGTAAAAGAGGGCTTGGTAAGACATGGATACACAGAAACACAAGATAAGCACACACACAATAACAGACAAGCAACATCAACAGGAGAGTTATTCTGGTACGGTCATCCAAATTGTGGGTTTCCTAGCCATTGATGGAAGATAGTTCAACACACTGTTATTTGGTAGATTATGTAATTACTGTATATGGCATTTGTTAGATATGTTATGGAAATACATTATAATAGGGTAAATGTCCATAATGCATGATGGTATTATGTGAATTTAATGACAATGCTTAGATATTGCTGCATTGCAATTTCACACAATTATTTAGAAAAGAAAAACATTTATAATTCTTGAATGTTTTTATTGTTGAATTTAGCTGTTTTAAAAAAAACAGAAATACTTAAATGAGTAGTCAAAATCAAGCACTGCACTTCATGTCGCATCAGAATAACAGATAAAGGCTAACAGCCAAATAAATCTACTTCCCTACTTCCAGAAAGCCTACAGGGTATAGACTGTTTATCAGAGTCGCATACTGAATGTGACGTAGTCCTTATAGACGGACGAGGATGAGTGTAAACTCTAAGCAGCATGTTACATGTACCGTTAGTTCAAATTTAGCAATCCATTGGTCTTCCTGTGATACCTGGATGGTCGAAAGGTGCTCTAAACCAGTGGTTCCCAACGTCAAAAATACTTTTATGATGTTGATGGATTTATTTGAAGAAAAATTAGCCTACTGCTTATTAAACATTTTTTGGCCATTAATAGGCTACTCTTTTTAGATTGACCTTGGCATTGTATATTATTTTAATAAAGTTTTTCAAATGTATACATTTTACAATTAAATTTTAGTCAAGCATTTTAATGTATGTTTGACCTCAAAGCAAATGAGATCCAGCCTCCCCCCAAGTGCGTGTGAGTGTGACTGACAAAATATTTGTATTATTTTGTACTGTGTGTATGTATGTATGTATTTATTTATTTATTTATTTATGTATTTGAGTAAAAAAACATTCCTCTCCCCCCATCCCCGTAATTAAACTTGACATATTGCACCGAGGACATTTGGCATTATGCGTCAATAATCTGTTATTTCTTTGGCTAATCGTGATAATTTTCATTTTCATTTGCGTGAAAGGAGCCATAGGTGATATCCAAAGAAAGAACATCAAATTGCACAGGAGGAAGAAAATGTAACATTACATGGAAAAACAGTATTTTGTTTGTTGAAACTATGGATTCATGTGTTCAAAATGCTTTCTAAACAAAGGCAACGTATGCAACATGGCTGACCAATTATGGATGTTAAGGAGGGTGTACAGTAGGCTGTGTCTACTATAGTTTGGTCTCAAAGCCATATCTACCAGTTGCACACCTTCTGTATGGCATTTACATTAGAGCTAAGCAAGCATGCTGATACAAGCCTTTAGTTAACAATATTAATAATTTACACATTGGCTTTAACAAGATCAAACACAGAACTAAACAGCTACATACTAGTTAGCGTACTGTATATTCCCAGTAACTGGCTGTAGGTATTATATTGTATTTTAAGGGTCTGTATATTTTGATAATATTGATAGTTTTTAGAATAACATCACTAATAAATGCTTCCTCAACAATCTGGGCAGATATAAATAAATGAAGAAACATTTACCACACTAATCTATTTAAGAACATGTTTTTTGATTTTTGTGGTTATAAAAGACATTGCACATTTTTGGGTTGATATGAAAATATAAAAACTTACATGAATAATGTCACATCACAAAACATGTACTATGCTCGAAAGTTGCGTAATGCATTATTATATTAATTTGTATTTGTATTATGCAGCTTTACCCATGTAAAATAATTTAAATGACAGAGTAAACTAAAATATAAACAGGGATGCTGTATGTGTATAATGTACTGTACAAAATATCCATGAGAGAGAGACAAGGATGTGGTACAGTATGTGTGTGATATATATATATATATATATATATAGAGAGAGAGGGAGAGAGAGAGAGAACGACAGCCTATTGTTTGTAATATTGTTCTTATTGAGTGCTACCTGCCTTCTAGCTTTGGCAATACTGTTGTAATAACTGTCATGCTAATGAACCTAAATTGAATTTAATTAAAAATTAAGAGAGAGAGAGAGAGAGAGAGAGAGGTATGCTCATGACCTGGTCCAGGACACCCTCTGTCTGTCTTCCTGCTGCTGGTTTGGCAAACATTTGCTCACATCAGATAAGGGGCTTGGTTACGGCATAGGTTCGACTGGCCAAAATGGATTAGGCAAAACATCACAGGCATTGTTTATATACATTATTAAACTTCTAAGCCACCAAAAAACAGGATTATAACATAAAAGAGGGAGCGAGTGGGAAGAGAAAGTAATTATTCTCCTTCAGTGCTCACTTTAAGCAAATCTCTGCTCGCGACAACTTTTAAAAGACGACCATCAAAGTATTTTTTTTCTGTTTAGCTCCTGTCAAACACTCGTGACTTATAATTTTTTTATTTATTTTTTTTAGTTTAAATTAGAGTTTATTTTCACAAATTGGTCTTTTTGAAGGGAATGCTCTTAACAATCCATAACAAGCAGATGAATGGCTGGCTCCTCAAACGTTAAGGGTGTTACAGACCATGTCCGACATCAAAGCTCATCTTAACTCCACACTTTAATTGTATCTTCTTCAAGCCTGCCTGCCTGACCGCCATCTGATTCGGCTGACAACTGCACTCTTCTCCCTTCATGTTCACGCGTCTGTCTGTGGCTTCAGCACACCCATCTCTATGTTAAAGACCCCTTCCCTGTACTTTCTGCAGTGAGCCTGGATCTCAGACACAGTTGTTTTCTATGTACTTATTGGCCTTTTCCAATAGAACTCCCACCCAAACACACACACACGCGCTCGCACCCCATTCTCGTCTCACAAGCTGGATTTATTTCTCTTTTTGTTGTTTTTTTTTTTTTGCCTACAAACAGACATTCACGCCTCTCTCCATATGGGCTTTAATTTGCCATTGTCCCCCAAGATATTCCTCGCTCAGGCATGAGATAAAGGGATAATCACTTCAAAGGGATGCTGGGAAGAGGCGAGGGGGAAGGGGGGGTCGGGGACTGTGTCGTTGTCGTCGTGCCCCCCCCCCCCTCCCTCCCCCGGCTGGAAGGAGAAGTGGACAATACACTAATTGAGAGGGAAAACTGATCATAGGGTCTGTTCAAAGGGATGCCATGGCCACGCCTACCCCCCCCCTTCCCCTCCGCATCCTCCAACACAGTTCACTTTATTAGTGTTTATGGTGGTGCTTCAGAATTATCACTCCCACCTGCCTTTGAACTGTTTGAAACATTGTGTTATTTGCGATTATTCCGGTTTTATTCCCAAGTGTGATTCACTGACCTGTGGAAAAATATAGACTGGAATTATATACTGATATTTAACAACAAAGATCAAAACTGCTATTTGACTTATATGCTTTGTCACTCAAGGCACTTCAAGATCATTCAAGTCAAAAGTGATGCAGAACATCTTAATTAACATCTGTAACAGACAGATCCTTTAATCGTTGATTGGGCATTCATTCCATGGACTTCCTCTGCAGCAGAAGTGACATTATGTACTTTCTCTGTGGACTTTAAATGCAGGCTGTTAAAAGTAAGCCTTCATTTCCAGCCTGTTGTGATGCAACAGATTCCTTTAATTTCTTTCCTAGCACTCAATTAGCCTCCAGGTCACCCCGTTTTATTGGGGCTTAATAGCAAGACACTAGTGGTGCTCTCGTCCTATATTGTCCTTTTAAGGCATTTGGAACTTCCTGTGAAATGGGTAGAGTCTGCACAAAGAGGTCAGGATAGGGTCAACTTTAAAAAGGGCCACTCAGTGGCTGCTTTACAGCACCTTCGCGTCTTTGATAATGCCAAACACTAGAATTGGCACCCATGGGTCAACAGGTGTAGTTGTAATGATTTGGAGTTGTTTTTTTATTTTTATGAGGAAAATGTATATGTTTAAAAGTGTAACTGAGTCGGACTCCACCCACTGCACAATTTAAAAAAAATATTAAAACTTTGTCCATAAGATAAGTGAGGGGAGGGGACTATTAACAGTAGTCCTCCATTTTAAAACAAATTTACTTCTCAAATATACATTTAAGAGTGACTTTAAATAAGCTATTAATAGATAGCAATATGGATTCCTTCCTCCGTGGAGTCTCTTCCCAAAGTTTCTTCCCTGTTTCCCTGTGGGGTTTTATATGGAAGTTTTTCCTTGCACAAGTGGGGTTATGGGGGTGTTGTTTGTTTCCATGAAAAATATAGGCTGTAAAGCCTATTGAGACTGTAATGTGAAGGGCTATATTAATAATCTTGACTTGACAATATACAGTAGGCTACCTACAGTACATATATGGCTCATTAAGTCCAAATTAACAATGATTGAGAACATAATTAAATGCTACTGATCTCAATTCTGATGTTTTGTTCTGTCTCAGATGCAGACATGTCCTATTCTGAAGTGATAACGCTATTGTGCATTTTGTTTGCTGGATTTGTGTCAACCATGTTTTATTAAGCTCTCCCTCATAAACATGGGCTTTGAATAACTTATTTTGCACCTAACTCGCACCTTGTCAAACACATTGTCGCAGACTCAGATACTGTACATGTTTAAACACACACACACACACACATGACCACAAAACGCTAGTAAAGGAATGAGTTCAGAATGTGTCTGTTATCCACAGAATATATGATAACACTTTAAAGTGAAATACAAAGTTGTGTAAAGATTAGATTTAAAGACTCATCCACTATCCAGGAAGTGGTTGGCAGCCAGGATGTCAATGTCAACGGTACTCAAATGATGTAGCAAGAAGATCTGAAGAAATAACTAAGTTAGAGTTGTTTCACAAAAGCCTTACCATATTAATATATTATATTAGTCCACAGTCCCATATTTCATAGAGTCTGATATCAATTATTTATACATTCTTTTGATAAGATTATAATTTTACCTCATCATTGTCATTGATTCCGCTGCTTATGTGTGTAGGGATAGGGATTGTGTAGAAGAGAACATGTTCAACTAGATACTAAGTATTTATGCAAAATCTTTAGAGCCGTTAAATGTAGGATACATCTAGCCCTGTGTCAGCATCACATTTGTGTGAATTTCTGACTTATATAATGATATTCTTCCTTTAGATTTCAAACATCAAAGGGAAAATACGCCTTTGAAGTGCTTGGGATTGGATCACTGTCAAAGCTTCTGTCGCAATGACATTATGGAAGTCACGTGAATTAAAAGACTGGCGAAAACGTCTCTTTGCTCCCAGTCCAATTACAATCAAATGTCATACTTGGCCATTTTCCCTGTAAACAACAGCGTGTGGTGATAACGTATGAGTGTGAGAATGACTGTGTAATTAATGTATATTGCAGTATTGTAATATGTAATTTTTAGGAATGTGTTGTGATAATTTGGGCAATATATGCTCCCATATATTGTAGCTGTAATGCATATTTGATTATTTGTATTTAGAAATTGGCACATATGTCAGTCGTGAAATTGTCGTGGGATTTCTAATACAGGCTATTGCAATAATAATGCTATTGGGGCGTTAGATCACTTTACTTCTGACGTTCCAGAGCCTAGGGGAGTTGGCTCTAGACCCTCTGTCTTTGAAAAGGTCCTCGCAACCAAGTAAAAACTTGTCACGTAAAATAGCCTACATATTCTGCTTACTTTCTAAACTACGACGGCTATTGATAACTTGTGCGTATTTAATTGTATCGCTTGTGTGTACAACAACCAGGCGATTGTAAAACATTTTGTGCGTTTTATATTTTTTAAATTATTACAGATTTGAGTAGACAAGTTGTCTGTATGTATCTTCCGGGACCAGGCCAGTGGTTCTTTACTTTGAAGAACAGTTAAACCCTCAGCCCAGTTCGTTTTGAAATAGCCTGGAAGACCCCTACCGCCTGCGATGAAGCCTATTTGAAAACTACCTGGGGAACTGGGAAACGCTTCTCTTTATGCGTGGTTTGAGTACACTTCTCTTTTGTGATAAACACTAGCCGGAGAACAGCACGGGCGATCGGATTCATAGCCAGTTGGAATACTTTTTTTGCTCTATACTTGCACGTTATATTAAGAAAGACTATCCTACTCTTGCACGTCGATGGTAAGTTGTAAGAACGATGTTCCACAGGCCCCCTCTCATGGCAGCTTTGATGTGTTGCTGCTGCGCTTTGAAGTTGAGAAATGTAGGCTATGGTTCTTGTTTGTGGGCGCGAAATACGGTAAGATAGATAAAAAGCTTATCGTTTGTGCATACAATCGCGTATGTATATGAACGTGTAGCCTAGATAAAACGGAATGTGCGTTGGGTTATCTCAGAGCTAGAAAATTGTGAGATTAATTTTCAGAAAGGGTCCCCTCCTCCTTCACCTCCTCCAGATTTTGACACCGCCACTGATCTACATAGGAACTGTGCCTGCTTACTCTTCAGGTCAGTTGTCGAATGGGACAGGGCACATTAAACTGCACGTTTTGCAGCAAGAAATCTGGCACATGGTGCACGGTATAGTTCAAATAGTCGAGTTGCTCTTTTGCGTTGGATTACCATTTGGATAATTTGGGATACTATGCATTTCTGAGCGCATTTGGAGTTTTTCGACTTTTACCGATTCCATTTGAGTGAATTTGTATAGAAATGGTAGAGTATGATTTAGTTTTACACACGTTAATTCTCGGTTTGTCATTCCCGTTCTGAGTATCATAGGCTATATAGTTAATGTTAATGCCTGTTGAGTAACTTACCTATTTGAATATGTGGATTTTATTTAGATTATGTGTCAGAAAATAACACGTTTTCGGTCATCTTGCGCTATACTTTTAACTCGTGGCAAATGTGTAGGCTACTTATTAATCATTTGCTGCAATAGTTACAGAGTGACCCCTGTTTTTTGTCTTGTTGTATGGAGCACGTTGCGGTGTTTCCTTCGATTTAACCCTAGTTGCAACAGCCTTGATGGGGTGATATTCAAGCAACTGATAGTTTACATTTAGGCTATGCATGAGCGACTGGCTTTCCCGTGGGGCTTTTTACACCCATGTTCTAACGTTCAGGTCATTGTGGTGTGGTATATGTTTTCCATTCACTGAGTTCATATGACAAGTGTTGAATACTATTAGACTCGGGGTGCTTGGCTGGACATGTTCCGAACAGATCGGGAATTAAGCCACACTGACTCGTTAGTAAAACACGTGTAAGACACTATGAGAATGCGCTTTTTTTTTGCAGAGTAAGAATATGTGAAATTATTTTTCTTGTAAAATTTCCTCTTGACCAGACAGATCGATGCAGATGTAGAATGTAATATAGAGTGCAGTTTGTATTCTATTAAGATTGTAAATAGGCAAGATACATTGAAAGAAATAAAACCCTTACATATTTTCTTTCTCTGTGAACCCGTAGAGGGTTTGGAATAGCTGTTTACTTGATGTATGCCTTTGAAGTTAGCTGGATCTGGCTTTGATTGGATCAATACTTTGTGTGTTTCAGAGTGAAGAGGAGCTGAGCAGCTCCCCCGCTGCTTTCAGAGAGTGAGAAGGATTACGTTCGAGCTCAGAGCAGGCACTACAGCACTCTGACGCGGCAACCGGAGCCATGAGCAGGGCTCTTACGGAGCATATCAGCAGCAGCTTCCGAGAAGATGCTCCTCGTCCTCCAGTACCGGGGCAGGAGGGAGAGGCGTCATGCTTCAGCGCCAGCATATCTGCCAAAATGAGAGCACAGAACAAGGTAAAAGATTCACCTTCCGCGCCTCCTGGCTCCACAACGAGGAGGAACGAGGATGGACTCGGGGAACCTGAAGGTAGCGCGTCTCCGGACTCGCCCCTAGTCCGTTGGACCAAGTCTTTACATTTTCTTTTGGGTGACCAAGACGGTGCTCACCTTTTCAGGACATTTCTGGAAAGGGAAAAATGTGTGGACACATTGGACTTTTGGTTCGCCTGCAATGGCTTTAGGCAAATGGACTTGAAGGATACCAAAACGCTACGAGTTGCCAAAGTTATTTTTAAGCGGTACATTGAAAACAACAGCATTGTCGCCAAGCAATTGAAACCTGCCACAAAGACATTCATAAGGGATAGTATTAAGAAACAACAAATAGACTCTGCGATGTTTGATCAAGCACAGACGGAAATTCAGTCTACAATGGAAGAGAATGCGTACCAGATGTTTTTAACTTCAGATATATACCTCGAGTACGTGCGCGCCGGTTGCGAAAACGCATACGTAAACCATGGCGGTCTCGGGAGCCTCAAGTTAATGTGCGGTTATCTTCCACCTCTCATGGAAGAAGAGGAGTGGAGGAGTTGTAGTGACTTGAAGTCAAAAACATTAGCGTCTGTTGTTGGCTTATCTGCGAAAACCCTTAGGGCTACTGCTACTATTCGGACGGCAGCTGAAGTTCTGGAGAATGGATGCAGGTAAGACCCATAAAGCTTTACATTGCATATCCTTTAACATGAACAGTGTATATTGAATCACGTGTATGATTTTGTTTAATGTAACTGACTTCCATTTATTAGTAAAACGAATGCCGTTGAACGCACATGCTATGACAGTTGGCAGTTACTTCACATGCCTGTAAGGGAAAGGCAGTTGATCAAAGAGCCTCTAAGGAACATGCCTGTATATTTGTGCCCTCTGCCTAGCAGTTAGTCAAAGGGGTGGAGGGGCGGGGTAAGTACAAAACATCAATGGATCTGGCCCTTCCTTTTAAGTAAATGCTGTCTTGCAGGCAGCCCTCAGTTGGTTTGCTCAAGTTTCCTGTGCTTTGAAACCGTTCCTCCGGTTCAGGCGTGAATTCAGACACCAAGCCGCTGTTACATGAAACTGCATGCTGTTATTGTGATGTTATGCAGTATTTCTCTCTTATTCTTCTTAGCTATTTCGTTTTTGTAGCTCATTGCAAAGAAACACTCATACAGACACACAGTTAATGAAATACATACACGCACAGTCTTTAGCCAAACTGTTATACTGTATTAAACTCTTGGTATGAGATAAAAGTAGAAATTCTTCTGGAAAACATTTAAGCTTGATTTTTTTTCTTTCTTGAGATCTCATCTTGTCCAACAGCTAAACATCTTCAAGTCAGGAACATGTAAAAAAAAAAAAGGTATTTTATGCATTAAAGAGCACTTTCAAAGTTTTCACTGAACTGGTCTGCAGTATTGTCCACATTATTAAAAGCAGCATCACATCTGGATGCAATTATCACTGAGTGTTATGACAACGTCTTGTTCTTTTAGTGTTTGTGTGTGAAATAAATTGTAATTTAAATACGCTATTAAAATAGCTTAGCGTGTTATTTTTTAACAATGCAAACAAGACAATACATTGGAACCTATTGGTAATTACAGAACCAACATTCCTACAAACGTACATGCAGGCAGACAAAGGCAAATAGACATAAAGGGTTCCTAAAAGTGGCCATGTTGAGTTAGGGCCTGCATGGCATTCTGTGAATGTTGACATTAGGGCATCTTGTCAGTTTCCTGGTGTGATCGGAGACATTCTTGGGTTTCACTAGAAGAATGAAAGAGATCCCTTCCAATTTTTGTGTCCCCCCCCCCCCCGCCCCACACGGTCTCTTCAGGTCAACCAATTTCCATCTCAAACATGTGGAACTAATTTTGCCACTGCACAAATACTGCTTCTCCCCCTTTGAAAAACATGCGACACTTCTCTCCAAACTCATACAAAACACAACAGCACTTTATTATTGTCTCAGCTCGGATTTACCCTGCTTTCCTTGAGAGCATGTGTGCGTGTGTGTGTCTGTTAAAAAAAAAAAAAAATTCCTTCCTTCTTTCGTATCTATTCAGTGCTTTTATCTCTCCATTTTGAAAAGTCTGTCTGACACAGTCTAGCATGCTTTGGAAGGGAGACAGTGGGAGAGACAAGAGGGGGGGGGGGAAAGGAAGGGGGGTGATCTTGAAAGAAAGAGATGGAATGAGAGAGAGAAGGGGGGGGGGGGGGGGTGCAGAGAGCCCCGCTGTGCTAAATACCTGACTCTTTGTGCGGACCTTCCGAAAGGTCAGGTTTGAGCTTGGGGCCTAGAGCTTTAGTCATGCTGGGGTTCTCCTCTCTGCTCTCTCGGCAGTAGGCATTCTCATAAAGAAAGGGGCCCTCCTTTCCTCTCTCTCTCTCTCTCCTCTCTCTGTCTCTCTCTCTTTATTTCTCTACCTCTCTCTCTACCTCTCTCTCTCTCTCTCTCTCTCTCTCTCCCCCTCCTTCTTTCTCGCCCACCCCCTTCACTCCTGGAACAGGAATGCAACACAGCAGGAGAGTAGAAAATCTGTGTGTGTGTGTGTGTGGGGGGGGGGGTTATAAAAGGAAGGGAGGAGAGGGGAGTTGTTGAAGGGTTGTACAAGGAGGCTCCCCAGACTGCAGCACAGAATACGAGTATGAGAGAGAGAGAGAGAGAGAGAGAGAGAGAGAGAGAGAGCAGGCGAAAGAAAAGAAATGACAGAGCCCACCACAAGCTGGGCGCTGATACCGTTGTCACATTCCTAAGGCGCCAAAGTCGCGCAGAAGGACTCTACTCACAGAAATGTGCAGAGAGAGAGAGAGAGAGAGCTGTGACACAATACAAACACCCCGAGCTCCCATGTTGACTTTTAACATCGAATGTAGGGGAACACCAGCATGGAAAATGCATACAAAATTAAAACACATATATAGTATATATA
>JAODOY010000001.1:420090-444120 GCA_025399855.1 Forbesichthys papilliferus | reverse complement strand
ATAACATAATATACTGTAAATGTAAAAGGATATATCAAAAATTACAAGTCTAAAACTAAATATATATATTACATGTAACAAAGTAAACTGCTGCAGTGGTCTCTTTATTTTGTTCCCGCGGTCGTCCCACCCTGCTCATTAGGCTACACAGGAAGCACACTGACGGCCATGGTTTTGTGTGCGTCTCGCAGGTCCCACCGGCGTGGCGATGTGTCCAGCCCGTACTTGGTCAACTCGGGCTACGTCTTTGCCCCCGCCACCAGTGCCAACGACAGCGAGATCTCCAGCGATGCTATGACGGACGATTCCATGTCCATGACGGACAGTAGTGTGTAAGTGCTCCCCTCACAGTTCCAGTGTCTGTTTATTAGATGCAAACAGTCTCGTGTGAGTTTGGTGTGAGAATATATATACCATTGTGCAAACGGCTCAGTTCCATTCAGCTGACCCTGTCCAGGGATGTACGAGTCTAAGAAGTTCTACAGTCTCTAGAACTTGCCAATATTGGAGTTGAGTCAACATCTTTCTAGATAAAAGTTGATGGTTAAAAAGAACAACATATTTGACTGTTGTTAAAAGCCTCAGCTTTTCTTCAGGGAGGGCGTGTGTGTGTGTGCACACGCACGCACCGGTGTAGTTTCAAAAGAGTAGTCTGTAATGTGTTTTAATTATCCTCCATGATTGACTTCAGGTAATTCTATTAATGTGTACTTGGTGCTATGGCCTCCGGGGAGATAACTCTGGAAAAGTCATTATGTCGAAAGACCTTTTGAAGTTTATTCTAATACAGGCTAGAAAGAGGAAATAAATGCAACAACGTCTTGATGTGGGTGGGGGTGTTGCCTTATATTCCTCAAAGTCAAAATGTGTCCATCCCTCCCTTCTGCCACAGCAGATTTTGTTTTGTTTAAGTTTGTTTTGTTGTTTTGTTTTTTTTCTCTCCATATTATCTAATCGCATTTTCCCTTTGAAGAGCGGTTAGGTGGAGAGGGTTGCGGGGGCAGGGAGAGAGAGGGGAAATAGCCATTCGGGCCGCTCAAGACAAACTCATTGAAAAATGTTGGCACCAAATGAAAGAAGGCTTACTCACATGGTGGGTCGGTTTCCTGCCACTGGTCTCAGCAGTGCACATAGATCATGTGTCTGAGGCTCGCAGCGGGGTTACTCATTTCTGGACGAGGCACGAGGGACTCCCAGTGGCCAGGCTAGGGCTCCCCAAACACCCCACTCCACCACACACACACCCCCAACGCCCCCGCCCTCCCAAATCTCTGCTCTGCGCTCCTGCATCGGAGCCAATAGCAAGAGCACTGAGGCTCGATGTGCAAGGGAGTGAGAAAATAAAGTGCACAGAGTATAAAGGGCTTAACTGAATCGCTTTCAGCCTATTGTTAGGCGAGGGGAGCTTAGGCGGATAAGAGGGTGGCTGGCTGCTTTGAAAATGACTTGCACAACTGAATAGGGGATCCCCATAAAATAAGGCCCCATGAAATACTTTATGGCTGATTTCTCTTACCCCCACCTACACAAAGGCCTTTGCTATCACATGGCTTGTCTGATAAAAACACAGTTGGAGACGGAGAGATGTGTTTGAGAATAATGTTTTGTTGATGTTTTTAGGCTAGCAGTACACTAGCTCTGAGCTGTTGAATTTGACTTCTTTACTTTGCCTTGAATGTCCTCCTCTGCCTCAAGGGTTTATGGCTTGTAGTTTCCAAGTTGCCGTATTTAGTAGCGTTTACATTTAAGTGTTAGTCAGTTATGGTCGACGTGTAATTAGAAATTACATTTCGACTTTAACTTAAGGACGTTACAGATTCATCCTCATTATGAATCGCACATCTCAACCAGGTCTATGACAACCCAGCTCATATGACTAGTTCTGTGTCACTATTCAATACGTTTAGTCTTTTACAATTTTGAATAATACTTTGCAGATACAATACAAAACCCAATAATGGAGTGTGTGTGTATGGGGGTGGGGGAGGTGTGGGGGGGGTGGATTTCAGGGAGGTGTTTTTTCACTTTTTACTTATATCTTATTTATGGATTTACTTGGACACTGGGGAATGCTGCCGCACCAACTTCAAACATTACCTTATCTTACAAACCAGCCTTTTGATGTTGCTGAGATCAGAGGCTCAGTGGAGCGCATGCCAAATGAAGATGGCAGCGGGTGCATATGTGCATGAGTGTGAGATTTCAAAGAGGCAGCAGGAAAAACTAGCATTTGGGCTAGGTCAGGCACTTCTGAGCAGCCAAAAAGGCCAAGATAATTGGCCTGGCTTAAATAGCAGCTGACTAAAAAGTGAACAAATACAGTATATATATATATATATATATATATAAACCATATCCTTTAATAAAATGCCAAATTGTCACGAGACAATTTGGCCAAACTGCAGTTATCTTGGTTATTGTTGTTTATTGTGTTAGATCTCTGAAGCTGGCAGTGCTCTAGAATAGTTTTCTAGCTAGCTTTGGCCAGTCACTGTGAAGACCTATAAATCACTTCTTGAGCTTAGCACACAGTTCATCTTGTGTTTTTTTTTAGTTTAGGTGTTGACGAGGACTAATGTAAACTTATCAGTGGGACTTTTCTTTTGAAGTCCACACTGGGATGTTTAGCATATCTCTCCCATTGTCCTGCTGTGTTTTGTTATGTGTGGTGTTGTTGCCTTGGTTTCAATGGCTCCACAGTCTCTTTGATTTAGCCGTAATGGGCTTGGTGGGTGGTTACTGGGGTGGTGTTGTGTGTCGGTCACTTCAATGATCAACTGTCTCTCCAGGCTTCTGTCCACACAAGCATTCACTGGCAGTGCTAATGTTAAAGTTAACACAGTTGGCATTGGGGGTGTTTAGACCCTCATAATGAGTGGGAATATGGGAGGAAAAAGGAAGAACATAACTATTAAACTAAGGCAGGCTTACTCATTCTCCAGAGCGCTTGTTAACTTCAAGCTCAAGCCAAAACAAGCTCGCTCCAAAGCTCCGCCTCCCCCACACATTGAAACACATTGTGAAGCGAAGCAGCATTGTTGTTGTGAGTGGTGTTCCTACTTTGTTTATGTTCCTATTTATGGAGTCTGTGTAAAAGTAATGATCATTTTTTTTGCTGAGATTATGGTCTGGAAACCCTGTTTGCATGAGTGTTTTCACAGCCACCCTGCTGGTGGACCAATCAGGGTGGGTTGGTAGATTACTGATTAAGTCAAGCGTGTTTCCAAATGGGTGGTAGATCTAGATGACACATTCAAAACCATTTGGTTCAGCTCTGTCCAATAGTTCAACATTAACCAGAAGTCTGCACACACTTCCCAATGAAGTCCTTATTCACAAAGTGAATATTATGTCTGGTTACACCAGTGTATAAGTACCGGATTATGTTTACAGTGTACATCGAGGTAAACTAGCGAAATGCAAGGAGATATTTGGTGAATTTGCCAAAGAAATCTCTTTAACTGCTAGTTAAACAGAACACAATGAGGTCAAGGTGCTATATACGTAAAGTTGATGATGGGTTTGTTTGTTTGTTTCTACAGAGATGGGATCCCTCCATACAAGATGGGCACCAAGAAGCATCTTCAACGCGAGATGCACCGCAGTGTCAAGATCAATGGCCAGGTTTCACTACCCCACTTTCCGGTAAGTTCTACTTCTTAAGTTGTTCTTCCTGTCTGAGAGCCGCCGTTAAAAAAAAAATGTGTTAAACCCAAACTTTTACAGACTGACAGACAACTGGGTCCTGATTCCCTCTAGGGATTCTGTTTAGTTTTATTTTCTTTTTTCTTTTTCAAAGAGCATGTTGTGACAGAATACTATATTCCATTCCCCCTCTCGTTGTCATATAAAAGTCAGAATAAATGAAAAGCAGAATTTGCATACCACTTTCCTTCCTGCTTCGCCCCGCCAACCCCCATCCATGTAGCGTCGGCAGGCAAAATATGACATTCTATATATATAGATAAGTTATCCACCTAAATATCACACCCTAGGCACATGCAGCATTGAGGGTGATGCTGGTGATAAGGTTGATGTCACGATGAAAGGGGCTATCTGACCGCTGAGGCTACTGCTTTAATCCATAGCCCCACCCCCCACCCTAATTCAACTGTGGCCACCTCCAGCCACGCCTGCCCTCCCATTATATCAGTCACCTTTTTCCCTTCCCCTCCCGGAGCTCGAGACTGTCCCCTCCGTATGGCGGGGGGAGGTCATACGTGGACCGACTGCGAGGGTTTTGTTGGCGTCGCGTTACATGTTTATTAAATAAACGAATGAGAGGACGATGTTGTTCAGGCAGGGACAGAAATATGCAAATGTACTGTCTCCCCATGAGCTGGTTGTCTGCTCTTCTTTCTTCTCCCTCTCTCTCTCTCCACCCCTCTTCACTCGCTTCCCTTTAATGTCTCCCTCCTGATTTGGAGATGGCTCTGTTTCCCATGATGCACCAGCCCCAGGCAGCGGGGGCCCCGCGCGGGGTTGGCGCTCCTTTGCCAGCAGCCCCTCTTGCCTTTCTTCTCTCTCCCTTCATCGCATCTACAAAGAGATGAGAGAAACAACAACGAAAAAACAAAACAAAACAAAAGAAAAAAGTCAAAATCAAGAAAGCCAGCGCACTAAATAAAAAATAATAATAAAATAAAAACACTGTAAGTGAGAGAGGGAGCCCGGCGCATATAGTTACAGAGAGAAGGATAATCTGACTAGTGTGGCGCTGCCCTGTGTGCAGTCTGAAAACAAATGACTACACCCCCTCAGATCTCCCTGGTATTTGACTCCGCTATCCTCCGAACCCTCTTTCGTTTTCCCCTCCTCCTTCCACTCTCTCCTGCCACCGACAGCGCTGCTCCACCAACTCACATCTCAATTCCTCTCTCGCCCTTTCTCTCGCCTCACTTTTAAATTTTTGTCCCCCCCCTCCCTCCTCTCTCCTCTCTCCTCCCCTCTCTCCTCTCCTCTCCTCTCGCTCACTCCGCTGTCGATATCTGGCCTTTATTCGGAGATTTAAAGCCGCGTGTCCCACCCACCCCTAGTGTGCTTTTGATGTTTGACAAGGACCCTTTGAAGTGCGCTGACTTCAGAGGCTGCCTGGCTGATGGCTTGGTCGGGCTACAGAGAGTGCAGGCAGGGGGTCTCTCCTCCGAGCGAGACCAACTGCTACCCCCTCCACCTTTCTCTCTCGCCTGCCAAGGGCGCCGGGCAGGATAAGATCTGGGGAGGCGGGGCGGGACAGGGAAGGTTCAGGTTAGCTCCAGGGCAAGGGCGTTCCCGGGTAGGCCTTTTTGGAATAGTTTATTTTTTGGAACATACTGCTAGGGCGAATCAGCCTGGCTCCGCCCGAGTATTGCTCTCTTTTTTTTTTGCGCTGGGATTATGTCCTAGAAACCCTGTTCGCATCAGCATTTTCCCAGCCACCCTGCTGGCGGACCAATCAGGGTGGGTTGGTGAGATGGCGTTGAAGTCAAGCGTATTGCTGAACGGATGGTAGAGCTAGATGAGGCGATCATAACAGCTGTAGCGACGCCGATTGGTTAACTGCTGCTCTAATAGTGTCAAAATGAACCAGGGGTCTACGCCCAGCAGGAGACAACGACTGATAACACTTCCCAATGGAGCGTGGCCAGACCTTATTCACCAAGGAAATACTGGGCCTGGTTACACGCTAAGGGCCAACGGCAATAAGCAGTGCATTACTGCACCGCGTTGCGTCCATCAGATGCCAAGCAGCACGTTGTAAACTAAAAGGTGTCCTCCCCCCCCCCCGAACAGAGGACGAACAGGCTGCCTAAAGAGATGGCACCCATGGAGCCCACGGCCTTTGCCGCCCAGCTGATTGCCCGCCTGGAGAAGCTGAAGCGAGAGCAGGACACCATGAGCTCCCTGGAGGAGAGGCTGCAGCAGATCCAGGAGGTAGGCAAACGTACACGCACACACGCACACACGCTTCCATCTGAGCTGACACTTTTCAACACCCCCCGCTCAAATCGAGTGTGGCTGTCAAATTTAAAATACGCCGAAGGAAAACGAGTCCAACACACCCTTATTCCACATCACATTACAGAGTCTTTACTTAAGCTGTAACGCGTTAAAGAACAGGGAGGTGACAAGGGAGTTGGAAGTCTGCCTCGGTTTTGTTCCTCCTTCCCTCTCTCCTCCCCGTCGTCCGCCATTTCATCCGGAGGAACTTTCCAACTTATGTTTCTTGACACACTTGAAGTTGCTTCAAACAGCTAGCGCTTAGCAGCTCTCCAGTGGCACACTCAGCACGCGCGCAAGCCTCCGTGCAGCACGGTTTGCATTATAAATGAAGCGCGCCCCCGACGCCTGTTAGCGGGGATAACGGCGCCGCTAAAGAGAAACTCAAATCAAGTTATCTAAGCGTTCGCTCCGGCTGACGTCGGGAGACGACAGTTAACATGCTATCGCATTCGCCGAGGCATTTTTAAAAGCGCCTTCGTTTGCCTGAAGTTCAGTCGCTCTGCGTTAAAGGTGAAGTCAGCGATTGTAAGCTAATATACTTTTTTTTTGGCGGTAAAATCCAGGAAATATCTGCTCCCTGTTTGCTAGCTAGAACAAGCTGCCCGTTCCGTGTGCATACTGAAAAAAATGTATCCGGTGTTTCTACACAGCCTAGGATTTTTAAATGGTAACACAAACAAAGTGGTGCAGACCGCACCACACAACACTATCTTAGCCTTGGCAATGTGTTTACAGTGTGTGGGAGGGCGGAGCTTCCGAGGGAGCTCTCTAGGCATCGAAGGGAGTGTTTTTGTTTTGAGTCCAACTCTCCAACCAGCTGTCTCCAGAATGAATGACTCCATCTTTAATGTGCGTTCAGGAGGAGGAGCGAGAGGAGAGCGGCGAGCCAGCATGCAGCGGCACCGCCCCCCACCCTCCAGCGGGTGAGGACGACCCCCAGGCTATACTAGACGAGCACCTGTCGCGCGTTCTCAAGACGCCCGGCTGCCAGTCGCCGAGGGCAACGGAGGCGGCGGCGCGACACTCGCCACGCCCGCGCTCCCCAGAGCCCTGCGCCATCGCCGTGGTGACCACAGACCACCACCACGGGCCCTTTCCGGGGGGAGCCTACCCCCCCGCGGCCCCCAGGGTCCCGCTGCTGGTGGGCAGGCCGGCCACCAGGCACATCCACCACCACTACATCCACCACCACCACCTTGGCCCCAGGACCAAGGAGCAGATCGAGGCAGAGGCCGCCCAGCGCGTGCGCTGCCTCTGCCCTCCAGGGGGCGCCGACTACTCCGACTTCACCACCTCTGTGTGAGTACGACAACCTGTGAGCACCCCCCCCCTCCCCTCCCTCTCTCGTGTCTCTAATCCTGACCGCAACGTGTCCTCCTCCTGCTCCCCTCCAGCCGCAGCAGCACTTTGCCGTCCAAGCGGCCGATCGGGGTCTTCGAGGAGGGTGTGACACCCGGCCACCTGCCCCTGCACAACGCCGACCGCTCGCAGAATGTTTGGCAGTGGATCCTGGAGAGTGAGCGGCAGGGGAAGCACAAAACACACAGGTAAGGCAACACGTGTGTGGGTGTGGCCTATAAAGAAGAGTGTTTCCCCAGTTTGTATTATCTGCTGCATGTCTGCATTGTCCTGTCACTGCAGAGGAGCACTTTGTGACTCCCGTTTGTGACAAGTTGTGTATAGATAAACAACATGACTACACGAAGCCTTTAACCAATCACGTGTTTGCCTTTCACCTCCACCTCTCCAGCGCTCAAGGCGTGAAGAGGTGCCCCTCGACAGACACCTCCGCCAGGACGCTGCCCGGCCACGCCCTCTGGGGAGGCGGAGGCGTCGGCGGCAGCGGGGCCCACCTCCGTGCCCACCACCCCGGCCACCCCTTCATCCAGGACCCAGCCATGCCACCGCTCCCCCCACCCAACACACTGGCCCAGTTGGAGGAGGCCTGCCGGAGGCTGGAGGAGGTGTCCAAGCCCCCCAGACAGAGGTGAGGACCCTCACCGGTACACGGACACACATCGGCATACATTCACGCATGTACGCAGAGCTTGAATCCACATACATTCATGCACATGTATAAGGTTTGTATAAATGTAATTCCATATATACACGAGTGAATGTATGTGGGGGTTGAAATGAATTAAAATCCCTAAATACATTCACACATATATTAACGTGTGTGAGCGTTACCATCAGTCTAAACTCCTACATACATTCACGCATGTATGTAGGGGTTTAGATTATTATAAATTAGATCAATAAGATAATTTTGACCGATATAGGAGGCGCTGGATATTTTAAGGAACCAGGCGATAATGTAGACATTTCAGTTTAGATTGAAGACGTTGTAATTAATTACAATGTTCAGGGTTTTTGGCGAAATCTGATTGGTCGCTGACCACTGCTCCCCCCTCTGGTTACGACAGGCATTCGGCAGCAACCAGCAGCCTTCAACGAGACCGGACTCACCCTGTGGCAGTTGCTCCCGCTGGCGGCAGCAGCCCACCGGTCAGCAACGGACCTCTGACAGACGAGTACGTCGGTTCCCCCCTTCTCTCACCCCCATCTTCATCTCCTCCTACATCTCTGCGCTCCTCGGCTGTTTTTCTTCAATTCCACGTTGCCTTTTACTTCCTCAGTGTCGCTCTCTTGTTCTAATTAACTTTTCTCAGTCTGTCAAGCCTCACGCACACACACACACACACACACACACACACACACACACACACACACACACAAAACACACACACACACACTTAATGCCAGTCTTTCTAGCTTTTTCTTCTCCCACTCCAAACTTGTGTTTTCGCCCGCATCCTCACAGATTTTCTGGCTTTCGCCTTCAAAGAGAGACGTTGTGAGTCAGCACAGCAGCTGCTTTGAACTCCACTTATCTCGCTTATAATCATTTAAGATTAAACAACGCTTTAAGCACAGTGCCCTAAATGCACCCTCTGCACACTAAAGCCTGCGCGCACACGCACACCGACACACAAAGCCCATAAAGACAGACTCGCCTGGAAAGGAGATATTGCGCAGGCCTCCACAGCCATGGCTTACCCTCATCCATTTGTTGACGCGAAGGGGCTGACCCAGAGCCATGTAGAAGAGAGAGTCGCGTTAACGGAGGTATGACGTTTTCACCCGTCACATGGTTCATGGAGACGCAAAACAGTTCCAGGAAGTGCTTGGCGGGCATTATTAATCAATAGATACTACATACATACAATTGTAGCGTGTTGGTTGTGATTTACATTCATAATATTATCTATGGGTTACTTGTAGTATTTGCGGCTAACTTCCAGGAACTGTTTTGAGGTTTCACGATCTGCCATTGCTGTGAGAAAAACGTCCCATTAGAGTGAACGGAGTTGACGCGACTCTCTTCTACATGGCTCTGGACTGACCTTCTGTGAACCATCTGTCTGTTGCCTAGCGGGCACACTCTCACAAAGAAAACTTTGTGTGTGTGTTTTGTGAGTGCCTAGTAGCTGAATAAGCTACCCCCTCTCCTCGCACCTCTCGTGATGAGCCCTATCGTTATGTATCGGCAGGTCCAAGGAGCTGGTGGTAACCTACTTCTTCTGTGGTGAGGAGATTCCCTACCGCAGTGCGCTGAAGACCCACTGCCTTACGCTCGGACATTTCAAGGAGCAACTCAGCAAGAAAGGCAACTACAGGTGAATATGCGCCCCCGGTGGACAGGACATGCGTGTGCATGCAGAGGAGGTTGCTATAATAGCGTTTGAAGGTTCCAGGTGTGCATTGGACGAATGGAGCTAGCTAGAGTGTTTCTTTTCCTCCTTACACGCATCTGGTACTGATTTCCATGGTACGGCAGCTTTAATAAGTACAGCTTTGAAGTCGGAGCCCTTTTATTTTGTGCACAAAGATCATTGCGAGGCCCTCAAATTCCTCCTCCGCAGCATTGCATCAGGCATTTCAATCTCAACCACAAGCACCCTCCTCTGTTAATCACTGATAACAATCCACAATGGTAATTTACCAATGCTGGCTGCTAAGTGTAGGTAGCGCGCGTGTGTGTGTGTGTGTGTGTGTGTGTGTGTGTGTGTGTGTGTGTCATTGCGAGAGCACCATTCCAAATAAAATTTGTTGGAACTTGTTGTTTTAGTTAGATCTGCGGTGGACATTCATCTGAAGGAAAGACACCCTCAGTGAAGGCACCATACATACTACCGCAGCATGCTGCGTAGGTTTGTGCGCCATTGCAAAAGGCATAAAGCTGGTATGCCCGTTACATCAATGCTAAGTTAGAGCCAACATCTGCTCACTGCAAGAGGGGTGTGCAAAACAAGTCACTGCACCCCGTCTATCCCATAACTCTTCAGCGAGCAAAATAAACGAGGAGCGAGTCGGTTGAAGCGTCTGGCTTTAATAGCAGCAGAATGTGTGCAGTTGGTTCATTTGGACATGGCAGTGGTACAGCACAGAACAGTGCGATGTTCGTCTGCCAGACGATATTGGTGCCAGATGTTGTGAAGAGCAAAAAATCCTGCCACATAAAACATGTTCCAATGGAAAGACTCTCTGTCTCTCTCTCTCTCTCTCTCTCTCTCTCTCTCTCAACAAAGTCATGCCTTTAAACAATTTGTGCGGATGTAGCTTTTTTTCCCTCTGAAAAAAGAGAGGGCTCATAATTTAATGTGGTGTGTGTGTGTGTGTGTGTGAAGACCACTGTAGGTCAATTGTGTACACCAAAGTATGGACAGCATAGCAAAAGATGCTTGACTGTGTGTTCTCGCTGAGCGCGATATCGTAAAAGGCCTACCGCCTCACCATCCTGTCTCTAATCCGCTTTGGTCGCTCTTAGGAATTACAGCTGTAATGAAGCTCGGACATTCCCTCTACCTGGCCAACTGTGTCGCTTGCTCCCAATTACGGATCAGCGCGGAACAACGGGGGAAAAAAAGTGTATATATGCGTACACAACGTGTTTTGTTTTTTTAAACCCCAGCTACATGTGTTGTGTTTACGGCTCCAAGCGCAGCAACTGCTCATAAAGTTTCTTTTTTTTAATGTGTTGTTTTTGTTGAAATTCCTCAGCGCAGGCACACATGGGCGAAATGAGGCGTTTTTCCATTACAAAGCTTATCATTAAATCTCCCCCTGCTGATCCTTTGCTGGGTTTAAAGTGGAAAGGAGAAAATGATTAGGAGCTCCGGGAGACATCACAGTCGCTGGGACCATGCTAGTCCCAATTAGAATGGACTAGGCAGGTGACCTTGTGACCGTCGACATACTGGCCCCAAAGTGGATTTTCCTTCATTGTTTAAATAACGGCTCTGCTCTTGGGGCCGGAGAGCTGCCCGGAGTACACCAGAGATGTGCTTGTGCATTATGTGCACTGGGTTGTGGTCATGCACTGACTGACAGGCCGCCTCTCGGGGGCACCTGAAATGTCAGCTTGTGTGACAGAAAGGACCTTCATTTGACCATCCACCCAGTTAGAGGGAGACAGACAGAGGAGCACGTAGGGGGCGTGGCCTTCGAGACAACCTCTAATTAACCCTTCAACTATAATGAGACCTTCCAGGACAGATAGGCATCTGAAATGGCCAGCAGTCACGTTGAATAAGTGAATGAGTGGACGCGCACGCACACACACACACACACACGCGCACACACGCATGCACACACGCACGCACGCACACACACGCACACACACACATGAATTAATCCAGGGAGGGTTCAGCTCTGTTTGCGCAGCGGTGCGCTGTGGAGTCGTGATCTGCCTTTGAAGTGCGTAGCACAGCATTGAATCCTTTTGACTGGATTGTTTTGAACGCAATTCATGTATGGCTCTCGCACATGCTTGTGTTTGATATGGACTGAACGGAAATTTGAGCCTGCGTGTGTGTGTGTGTGTTTTGTTAAGAGTGAGTTGGTCTCACAGAGCCAGCCTATATTCGCCTGAAGTCCGGGACACTGCATAGGCTAACCATGTCAATACCTGCCTATTTGGCAGGAGATGCATTATGATTGACATGCAGGGTAGCCAACTGTTATAGCTGGTATCTGCAATGCACCTTGAACAGTGCTAGAAAACAGGTTTAAACAAAGAACTATTTACAAACTGTTTACTAAAATGCCTCAGCTGTCGACAACACCTAAAACATATCTCTGGTGGTCTTGTGGCCAGATCCTCAATATTCAACTGAACAAGTCATTATCTCAAGGACATAACTCGACCAAAGCAGAGTTACAGCTATACTGGAGGAAATCATTGAGAAACTCAACAAATCCACGCTGGCCATTTGCAGATCATGTGAGAAATGTAGAGCAATAAATACTTAAAGAAACCAAAAGACTGAAATGAGTCATTAAACAGTGCACCACAGCATCGTACTGGAATTACCTGCGCAGTCTTGTGAGCGAATAACCGTCAATGAAAACCTGCCACCCTACTTACCGATAGTGCTAATGAACGGTATATAGGCCGAGGACCAGATTTTGAGATGCATCCGGCGGTCAACCTTCTACAATGTAGTAATCGTGGTGTGTTTGTGTGTTTTTGTCCCAGGTACTACTTCAAGAAAGCCAGCGATGAGTTTGAGTGCGGCGCCGTGTTCAAGGAGGTGTTGGACGATGGCGCCCTGTTGCCCGTGTACGAGGGCAAGGTGCTGGGCAAGGTGGAGCGCACAGACTAACGCCACACCCGATAACTCTTCCCTCCCTCCCTCCCTTCAGCCAAATGCCAAACGGCCGCCATGTGAAACTTTGAGCGACGAGACTTCATGAAATGAACAAAAGAACTCTCTGGACTTGTTGCGTTGTTGTTATTTGTATTTTTAAATTTTAAGCTAAACAGAGTTAATATATCCAGCACAAGAGTGATTTGAAGGAAGTCGAAACGATGAAGTATGCCGAAACATGACTTTTGCAACCAATCAGCCTTAGAAACACAAGGGAACGACCACCGTGATTATGATTGGAGGCTCGCCTCTTCTTGAATATAACCACTGAGGATGCAGATGACTATTGGCCAATGCCGTGCCATGCGAGAGACCGATGTTGCGTTCACGCAAGTGCAATGAACTACAAAGGCACCGGAGAAGCCTAAACGCAAAACCGCCAACCTGCTCTTATTGTGAAACTCCAATATTGTCATGGAACCGTCTGTACGTGTGCATATACATACATGCATACATGTATATATATATACATGTATTATATATTTTGATGCAGTTTGTTATGAGTTAAAAGATTTTATTGAGTATTTATTGAAAACCCCAACCCATGACTCTGTTCCTACTTTGTGTTGTTTTAAACCTGTGTCCCCTAATCCCAGTTCTTGCCAATAGGCACGCTGCTTTGAGTGTTGGGAGAATACTGTGGTGTTGTTGTTTTGTACCCCTTTAATTTAGTTTTGTACGATGCATAATGGTCATGTTTCTAGCCTCCAACTCCCTATAGTCCTTACTGACCCGTGCCCAACAACCTTAGCAGTGGTCCCTCCGCTAATGTAATATTCTACCCCGTCACATATGCTGCTGATACTTTGTATTAGGGATGGCACCGATACGATACTGAGATCGGAAATTGGTCCGATACTGACTTAAATAGCTGAATAATTGGATCAGCCCCATGGATCGGTTACAACTATCCAATTGTCACTGATACCGATCCAAGAGGGCTGATCCAATTAAATTAATGTACACGCGTAGGTCTACTGTCAAGCATCAGCCATGTCCCTTCCCAGGCCACACTATCAGCAGCAGGTTTCTAAAATGCATTTGTCCTAAAATAGAGTATGGCTGTCATTTACTTTGCAACTTAACTTAAAACTTAATTTAACACTGGAATCGGATCGTTACTCTGTATTGGACGATACCCAAAGTGCCGATATCTGTATCGGTATCGGGACTGAAAAAACTGGATCGTACCATCCCTACATTTTCCACTCATTCTCTGTCTCTTTTGCTTTTCCTAGTAACAGAGCTCAATCCATTTTTTTTTGTGCCTTTGTTTGTGTAGACCTGGCATTGCACAGGGGGCTGAAATTAACCTGTTGCAGACATACATACAAAGAGGAGATCTGGATGGCATGTTGTACCATTGAATAATGACAGAATTTATAGCTTGCACACCTTTAGAACTTGTGCTAACAAGAAGCAGTTTGCATCACAGAGACGGACTTCTGGAAGTCGAGAGCCAATGTCTAAAATGAAAACAAACATGGCTCCAAAACGCTTTTGAATGTTATAACAGTCACACTCCCACGTTGAAATATATACAGTACTTTGTAATTATGCATTCTCAAGTATAGATAATGACGCAAATTCACATGTGCACACACAGAGACTGCACGCTATCACAGTGTTTGAAGAGTACAGCACCTGTGCCTACATGGATACCATACCATGTGCTACCCTGTTTCAGGGTTTTAATATATCCCTTGGTTTTCAGAAGGGTTTTATGTCAAAAAGAATTTGTATGCTTTTAATATCTTGTAATCATTTATGATTGTTTTGGTTTTTACACCGTGGCCATTTTTTTGTTTTGTTTCATTCTATCTAAACTGTAAATTATTCATTATATATAAAGAGTCTCATTTAAAGATTTACATGGACCTTTAATTATTGTAATTATTGAGAGATGTAGCCTTTATTAAAGTTTTATATTTTTCAATTAGAACATTTAATACTTTGTCATGGTTTGTCCATTATCTTTTCTTTAAATTATGCTGTGAGTCTGCATATTTACACAGCCTAGCAGTTATACAGTACAATTATATTAATAAGAATTATACAGTATCATACAATTATAAACAATGGCCAGTTTGAGAAACACATCGTAACATTTAGAGAATCATGCAAGACCAAATGCTTTGACCATCCATATCTCCAATCTTATATGGCTTTCAGAAAATAACAATTTACCATGCACGCGTTTCTATAAATACATTTAGTAAATCATTCTTAAAAGCAGAATACACAGATGCAGAAATTTTGGTTGTGTTAAAGTAACATAGTTCAGGAAGTAAAGAGCAAATACGAAAACCATTGAACTTAGTGAATAATAATGATCTTTAACCCCTCTCTAGTTACATCCACAAGGTTACTAGGTACATTATATAGCTGTTTACAGTAATAAGAGACATTAAGCATGAAAATGGGGCATGTGCTAATTGGTTGATTAGAGAGCTATAAGATCATGTACTAGTCTGACAGTAAACACATTTAAATTACTACCAGAGGATGCAGCCAGATTAGTCTAAATTACACATCTTTTCCACTGGGAGAATTGGATTCACCAATGAGAAACATGCAAGGCTGTCCAATAAAGAATGCACACGTCTACATTCACATTACTGTCTTAAAAGATAGTACCCACTGCCAGGTAACAGATAATAATGTATCCTCGCAAATGATTTAGCCTTTTCTCCCACAGTAGCTGCTACTGGCAATAATACAGAAGAAGAATAAGAAGAAAAACGGCCAGTGTTTGAGATATTATAGATTTTTCACAAATTGCTTTCTATGTTTAACACTACAATGTATTTGTGTTATCTCCTTACTTCTTAAATCCAGAATTTACTTTATTTAAATGGTAGGCCATCTAATAGTTAAGTAGTACATGAACTAACCAGCTATATTTCCTATACAGGGAGAATTAGGCAGGTGTGATCCCGCCAACCCCTCACCCTAGTAACCCCCCCTTCCCCACCACCACTTCTCTGCCATCAGCCCTATTTTTACAGCCTCTTGGGGCTCTGGCTTTGAAGGGAAAGCTATCCAGGAAAATTGCTTGCATTTTTCCCCACCAAAGTGTTGATAGATGGACATTGAGTGATGCATTCTTTCTCACACACAGCGGCAGTGGCTCAAGCTTCTCCCGTCCTCACGATGCTCCCTCGGGCTATTCTGCAGTCTCGGATTCCTAATCGGTGCCTTGATTAATTGTTTTGCAGGTTGCAGCTAGAGGTCAGAGGGTTAAAGCATGCTTTCAAGATCTGTATCTGCTATCGGCAGTCGTATTTTAAAGCGCATAACGTCTACAGCTACAGTTTCCTTTCGTTGCTGAACAGAACGCTGATTTAACTTTGTTTTCATGAGTAGTCACGTGATAGAACCACGTCCCCGCTATCATCATCGTCCCTATTGTCCCTCTGAACAGCGGCATTCATTTCTCCTTGCATTGGTGGTAATTGGTACAGCATGGTTTGCTGCTATTGTAAACATCCCTGTGTGAGACTGGTATAAAGAAACACCAGTCGATCTCTAGGCTGAGCCAGCACATGAGTTAAGCAGTGGCTGCTGCATTTGGACTATTGTGCTGCTGGTGGAGCCTTTGTAGATTTGCAGTGCGGGGCCCGTTTGAATCGTCTTCTCATACAGTACAGCGCCTGCCGACTCGCTTTGCATATTTAATTGCCAGGTAAAATCGTTTTAGTCGACAATCCGTTTAATTATTTGATTGTACAGTACCCGTAAAGAGCGAGCGAACGAGAGAGGGAGGGATAAAGGGATAGAGAGAACAGCAAGCAGCAGGCAGTGCAGAAAGAAAGAGGTCTGTTGCCAGAATAGACATCAAAGCTGTGCCTTGATGTTGATGTTGAATGGGCATTAATGGTTTCTGAAGGCAAGAGATTGCACAGAGAAAAAAAAAGGACAGGGAAAATAAATAAATAAATAAATAAATAAACCCTCATTTTGCTCTGACAATCCCACCAGCAATCTCAGTAAATGCATAAACATACCAGACCAGGTTGAGCAGAGGAAGTAAATGAATGAGAGAGGAACTGGTTGGATTGGCTTTTATTTAGTAATGACCACTAGACAAAGAGGTAATGCTAGGAGATGGGTCAAATTGGCCAATTAGGGGTTGATTGGGACACCATTACAACTAAAGGCAGGGTTAGTCATTTTCGAGAACGCTTGCTTATAATATCCCTCTGTGCGTAGTGTGTTGTCTTACACATTTACTATACCGGTAATGTCTCTTATTTATACCTACAGAAAATTAAAACCATTACTTATGAGTATTTTAAAGTACAGCTTGTGTCACTTTGCTGTACTCCTTATCAATGCCATTGTTGTGAATCTCATCACAACAATGACATTTAGGTGTCGCTACATAATTTATAGCGACACCTAAATGTATCGTCATCAATTGCAAAGGAATACACTTAATACACACAAATATTTTCTCACAGTACGCTACTGTAGCTTCCCATTCTGTGTGTGTGCTAAAAACAGAACAATCTGGTGTTTCTACACAGAGCTGGCTCTGTAAATGGAACACCAACAAAACAACAAACAACAATATCCTATCCTATCCAGTGCGTTTCCAATGTGTGGGGCAAAGCTTCTGACGGAGCACACTATGGCATTGAAGGGAAAAGTGTTTGTGTTTTGATCGAGTTCAAATATCAACAAACTTTCTCCAGAATAACTGACTTTTACTTTAAGATACATTGACGTTCAACACCAGAGAACCTGGCTAAAGCCTTCAGAATATTAAGCTTTAATGTTTCTAATGTTTCTGAGCAGCCATCATAAATAAATAGCAGCAGGGAGAAGAAATAGAACAGACTAAATGGTGTTCTACTGCCACGTGTCACTGGGGCTCAGCATTTGAGAGTGAGCTGTTCAAGTTGAGAGTTTTAGCTGGAGCTTACACCTCTCTAAGTCATCCACACCACCTGGATCCTCACAGGTAAAAAACTGCTGGAGATACCCCCCCCCACCCCTCTCTCTCTCTCTCTCTCTCTCTCTCTCTCTCTCTCTCCCCCTCTCTCTCTCTATTTAGATAGGATTTGGTTAGCTTTTTTAATAGTTTAACATTGTTATTTATTTATTTATTTCTTGAACTTCTATTATGGACATTTTCAATAGTTTATTTCCCAATTCCTGTTCTTGTATAAGCATTTATCATCATTGTTTATTTTTCTGTATTGTTTTAATTTTAATACCATTTATGTTGATGCTTTTAAAGTGAAGCAATTAGTGATATATATGTGAAAAGTGCTATATAAATAAAATTACTACTTACTTGTCTGTATCTCTCTCTCTCTCTCTCTCTCTCTCTCTCTCTCTCTCTCTCTCTCTTTCTCTCTCTGTTGTGTTTCTCTGTCATTCTGTTTCAGGATAATGTGTTAGAGATGAAGTGGGGTGAAAGTGAACATCAAACAAAGTGATTCAACAGAATATGAACCACCCTGAATGATGCTTTTCCATCATAATTCATGTGTATAATTTTGGATTAAATGTACAGAAATGATGGCTCTGTCAGAAATGTCATAAGAAGATAGTCTGTTATTAACATGTTGGGTTTGTATACTGTATGAATTTCACTGATTATCTCTGGTTTGCAGTTTACCAAAACCTCAAACTATACAACAGCCCATAAACTCCAAAAAAGACAATGTAGATGCTTTTGGCCATCAAAGTTCTGCCCCTGATTTCAGAGAACTCTTTTTTTGGACAACTTTTGTTCATGTATTTTGGGAGCATCTCTTTTTGTTTCTCTCTACTTCTGCCAACTCTGAGACAGCAATGTGTAGACATTTTCTATTTATTTTCTATAACTACCCCCTGTCATGTTTCAAACCATGGCCCCCTAGGGAGGCCAGAGTTCCTTGGGTAAGATAGAGCGTTGAGCTCCAACCACTGTCAACAAGGGGAACAATTTGGCTGGCAAGGGCCATATTTACAGATGGGTGAACCACAGCTGTGTTTAGCCGTGTTCCTTCGTCAGTAAACACCGCAGGACGGTGTCTCTCTGATCTCAGGAGGGGAAACTGAGATAGAATTATGCCGCGGAGTCCGTAGTTTCTCTATGTGGACTGCCATTGTTTAGAACTTCAGAGGGAATGATGTGATAACACAACTTTGTCATGGCACGCAGGCTAGTCCACATTCCAGAGTGACCCAACGGAATGCAGTTCCTTGAAAAGCTTCGCCTGTGGCCTAAGTCAATGGTTGTGTGGTGCATTTTAAATCCGTCAAACAATCCTGGATATCGAGAGCAGCATTTCCAAAAATATAATGATTAAGGCGTTGTGGCTTTTCACTTGAATGCTTAAACAAAACTGCCTTCAGGGCACAGTACACACATAAAGTATGTTAATGTGTCAACTGTCAAGATATGGCCACCTTTGGCCTTGTTAACACTTTGGCCCACATTAAACTGTGGGCAACTTGGTATGCTAACAGAGAACTGGTGTGTGGAGTTTGGGGCTACTCAGGCTTTGAAGCTAAACATACCCCTGTCATAAAGTTATATCTGGGACAGATGAGACATATAAACCAGCACTGCTCTGTAGCACTGGACATCCAGGCATGCGTTGTTGGCATGGACAAAAAGCCAATTTGAGACAGATCAGAGCTATATTATGATTAATTAAACAACTTTTTTTCTAATTATTTGGGGTGTACTTGTTAAGACATTTTAATTAAGTTAAGGCAAGCAGGGTGATCTACTGTATGCTAAGAAGCAAAACCCTTACAACTAACTGTTCAGGCTCGACACAGGTAGCTATCAATCTCTATAGGACCTGCTGCAGGGAGTGGTATAGGACAAAAACGAAGAAATTCGTTCTCGGTTACAATTACAATCCAGATTGTTTGACGTGAATAAAGCAGGTAGAGGTTGGATATCTTGCCCAAGGATTCTTACAGGCATGCCAGGAATGTTAGGGATTTAATACAGGACCTTTTGTCATGGGAGTCAGAAACTATTAGCCTATCTTGGAAGAATTAGAAAGATGGTTTAACAATTTGAACACCGATGCATTTGAGAAGATCAGAGTTGATTTGAATAATTTGCCTATATCTAGGCCAGCAGTGTCTTGTGGCATATTAGCTAAGCATTGAATGAGTAAAACAGGATTGAAGATGAACATATAAATTAATACATATTAAAAGCCAATACAATCAGATGGACTCATTTAGCATTTAACTTTGATGGGCTGCTACTGCGACCAGACATTGTCATGCATGCATGTCTCGTTGGGTGTGGTTGTCACAGACAAACATTGAATTTGACTTTTGAAAAGTTGGGGAATTTCTCTGCGCTTTTATCTTCAGACACCCAGAGTGCCTCAGTGCTGTGCCTCACACATACCACTGGATCCACAGTCCGTTCCCCAGATGGCTGTGGGAGCTGTGGTGAGGCCGCTCAGGATTTGGAGGTCTCCCAGACACCACAGAGAGAGCAACTACCCCATCATGACACGGTTGTGTGACTTGGGAGTTATATTAGAGTAGGGGGACAGAATGTGCTGCTACAGTGTATTAGGACACATCAGGCACCGAAGATTCTTGTGTCTGTTCACACTGTTATCCTGGCAAGAATGTGTGTTGCCACATGCTTTAGCAAGTACAAAAGCCAAACATCTCTCTTGAAATGTGATATCAATACCAGGGTTGGGAAGTAACTGCAATAAAAATCCAGATTACAAAAGAAACTGTAATCCATTACAGTTACCAGATATAATAGTGTAATAAGATTAAACAAATATTATTTTTTTATTAGATGATTACTTCTATGACTACTTTCAAATTTAAAAGAGAAGTTTGCAGAAGAAAAATGCATGAAACAATCTAATCTTAAACATATTGTTTCATTAACATCAATACATAATTAAAATGAAGTCCTACTTTAATCTGATCCCCTGAGCAACAAATAATAACATAATTATAGTCTACATTTAAAAAGTTACCTTCCCAACCCTGATCATTAGTACATCATTCAGAAGTTAAGTGAACTTTGCACTTTGTAAAATATCATTCTAAAGGTTTTATTTCTATATTGTTCAACATCAAGGACTTCACAGATAGACTGAGATGTTTCCACATGTTAAATCTCTGCAAACCACCTGGGTTGTGTAGAAACCATCAACCATTACTGGTTCCCATCGTAGACACACTGCTTGGCAAAGCTTTGGGCTTAGCCACTATTGTTTACTCTTTACCCACAGACCGCCACCTGTTAGAGATTGAGCTGTACACAGCCACACTAAGCCATTCTCAACTAACACCCAAGAAGATAACTATCCCTGAAGCACAAACGATTAGGCTAATGCTGACCTGGATGATGGGAAGGGACTTAGTTGAATGAGAAGGTAGACATTTGTAGCCACAAAATGTCAGCATTTGAAGAAGTGGGAGGAATAACCCATAGTACTTTCTTAAATGTTCTGACATGCCAGGAACAGTCTTTGTTTATACAGTATTTGTTCTTGTTCATATTACTGTGGGCTGAGATATGCCCTCCTGAGGCAAAAAGCAGTGACCAGTGTGAGGAAATGTTTTATTAGCCTGCAGGAGTCTCTTCTTCTGACTCTGTGAGACTCCCTTTTCCGTAATAATGTTCACGCACAAGCAATTAAATCAGTTTCTCAATACTGTGATCACAACCAACAGCCTTTGTTCTTGAAATATTTCTATTTTACTTATATTATACACACACTCTCTCTCTCTCTCTCTCTCTCTCTCTCTCTCTCTCTCTCTCTCTCTCTCTCTCTCTCTCTCTCTCTCTCTCTCTCTTTGCAGTTTAATTTTTTGGATGAAAAATGAAGGAGGGGGCATTTTTGCAGCTTTATGACTAACCACATGTGTTTCTGTGTTTTTATATTTACATGTTTCTCATGGAACAGGGTGGTGGAAAGAGAGCCATATGGTTCGTGTTTGGTGGGTTAAATTCAGAGCTTGTTTGTTTCCTGTGATGAGCACAGGGAAATACAGTCTCATAAGTATCTCCAAAATTTGACTCTTACCCAAACAAATTATTCCTTGAAGTCCGGGATGAACAGAAATACATTAGAACAATGGCTATGACCCCTTTCTTGCAAGGAAAAAAACAAAAACTTTAATATGCCTAAGTTTCTGTTTGTTATTATGATGTTTTAGTCACTCAAATAACAGGTCCCTAAATGGAATGTAGTCCAGCAGAGCCAGCCCTTGCGTAAAGTCTGGGACACAGTGCTGGATAACTGCATCAAGACCCGCCTTCTTGGCAAAAGAGGTATTTTGATTGACATGCACAATGACCAACTGCAGTACAATGACAGTCGGACATTAGAGTTCTTCTGTGGCTCTGTTTGTAAATAAAATAAAAACCGTAAATAAAATATATTATATATATTAGCCCTTCACTAGAGCATAGAATATAATTACAGATGCAGACTTCTGCAATGATCATCAGCAAGTCAGCAGTGACATTGCTAAGAGCCGCTGAAAGTTTACAGTACCACTTCCTGAAAGTGCTGTCAGGGACATATATGTATCAGACATTCAGCAGCACAGAGTTATTGTGACGTAGTAGTTCTGGACTGAAGAGGCTGAAACTAAGCAGAATGTGGATTTGTAGCTTCTCACTAAACTACCTCTCTTCCAGACAGAGGTGCGTTCAGAATTGGCGAACGTTCGTGGGGAACATATTTGCTTTGAACTTGAATTTTTAACGATTTGTGTAAACATTCTAAAAATATTAGTCACCCTGTCACACTTTGTCCAGCTTCAACGTGTGTTCACTTATAACTACCTCCTCAAACCATTTGCTTTTGTTCGCAAACGTTCGCAACGAACACAAAGTCAATGGAAAACTGTTTACAAACGTCTGCAAACGCTTTTGCCAATTCTGAACGCACCTCAGGTCTCTGCAGTGGGCACTTCCCCATTGGAACTCACTAAGTATACTGTGTGGCCTCGGCAAGACAACCGTCCTCTCTATAGTCCTGCCTATAGTCAAGCCTCCATTCGAACTGAAACCAGGTCTGTCTACTTACCCCCATGGTTTTTGTGAGGTGTGTCAGCCAGGACAGATAATTGGTTGTTCAACAACCCTGTAGGGCTGTGATGAGAGCTGGGGGTGAACATCCCATTCCACCTTGCACCCCTTTGGTTTATAAGCTGCATTGGGGTGGAGAGCGTTACCTATATACAGTAGAAGACTTCAAATTGTGTCATGGAATTTGGAGTTTATTTATTTCCATGGCAACCCCCTAATAAATTTGAATGTTCGATAAGAAATGTTGTTGTAGATTATGCATGTTAAATTAAATATAAAGCTGACGTCAGAATTGTTTAATTTGCTACAGGCATCTCTGATGTTCCTGGTGAGATGTGAGAACTGTGATTTGTTTAAATGGGACATTGGGAAAGCAAACATATCATTTATGTATGTGGTGCCTGGATGTTTTTGCCCCTCTTGTCTCATTCCCATTTTGAATGAAGGACATGTGGAAAGACCTCATTCGAGTTGTGTCACAACACCACACTGCTCCCGCCAACAGGCAGGACGGCCTCAGACAAGTGGACAGCTGAGTTTGGCATTGTTTTCCTTAGAGTCTTTAAGCAAAGGACATTAGGATTTAAATTAGCTCGTGCAAACATCTTTACCATTGGGTTATTTGAAGGTGAAGAACCCAGCGTACTGAAGAGGGAATAAAGGTGGGAGGTCATTTGTTGTGTAGACAGAGATATCCAATCCAGAAAAGTGAAAGAGGAATATAATCAACAGAGCTTTATTTGTCAGGGTGTAGGCTGACGTAAACAAACACTCTGCTTATGCAAGCTTTTGATATTGTGAACCATGAAATCTTCTTGGTGAAAACGGGAAAATTACACATCGTCTGCAGGGAGGAGCACAGTAGGCAAAGGCTCATGGGAAGAGATATATGTGAAGTTTGAAGATACAAATTGTTCTTTCCCCTTCTGATTTAATTGTATACATCTTAACCCTGTTTTGCCACACGTTTGTAACCCTGAGGAACCATTGGCGTTAGTGCAGGCTTGTTGTTCCCTAATGACAGCAGAGTTGTAATCAAAGCCTTTGTAGTTTAATTGTCTATTTAACTATAGACTCTCGTGGCAAAAGACTGTTCAGCCTGGGCATACCGCGAACCAATAAGATGATGATTAGTTTATTTACACTCCAGACCGGGCCTGTAAGAATCTCATTGAGCCAGCCTATGTCATCATAGGAGAGCTATGTTCCTGTCCCCAATTTTGTTTACATTCCAAGATGGGCTTGAGGGGACAGGGTGTGATAAAAGGATTGGGTAGGTGTGTGTGTGTGTGT